>JASCQY010000036.1:4690370-4703828 GCA_030264315.1 Sardinella tawilis
CCCCCAAAGTGTTGTTTAAGTCCCATTTGGGAGGGTCCAAGTCTCGTTCAGCAGGGTCTGTACCCCCCAAACCCCCCCTGTAATTCGAACCCTGGACTGGTCCTCTAAGCTTGTTATGTGTTCACATCAGATAGTTCCATGGACAGTAATGAAGACATAATGACACTGACTTAAAAGGAACATGTGGGGAAAAAACAGCTGCATTATACCATAAACACTTTTTTTGGTTCATGTAATGTCTAGGCATTAGCATATACTGTACTTCTGTCAGCATGTCATGGAATTCTTTTTTTTTTTTTGCTTCAGAGTAATTGATAGTTAATTTATAAGTTAATTTATAATTAGTCAGTGTATTACTCTACATTCTCTTAGAGTGTCATTTGCTCTCAAAATAGTTTAAGAGCTGTTGCCTTTTACCACGGCGATACTTTGGTACAATGAGAAGTGTTTTACAATATTCTTTCAGGTTAAAGCAGCAAAAATCTCCATAGTTGTCACATTAGTTTGCCTCTAGTGTCACCTTGTCCCAAAGCTCCACGACTTTAGAGAGACTTGAGAACTTTGCCACTTCTGAACTCGCATACTACAGAGGCTGTTATACTGGTTGAAGCTAACAGGCATAGCTAGATTTTGATGGATTACGCCAGTTCTCTGTGCTAGGGGGGATACTTTGGCGGGAGTGTTTTTTGGAGGTGATTTAAGAGTTGGAGATGAGAGGTAGCATTTTTCACAATGCCCCATATTGTCAAAGGAGCATCGTGTGGGGGAAAGGGATGATCTGTCTTTTCTGGGAAGCTGGCAAGCGAAACAATGGCAGAGCTCATGTGGCTTGTCATCATAATTAAGAAACATGCAGTTGTCTCATGACTCCTTCAGCACGGGTGGAATGCACTGCCATCTGTCTTGGTGCATTGAGATGCAGAAGGGGGTCTCAGAGAGATTCTTTACCTTATTTTAAAATCTTTACAGGATTATACTGGCTTTGATGGAGTGTGAAGATGGAAACGGAGATTGTTTATTCACATCCTCTTCAGCATTTCAAAGGGCGCCATGTTCTTGATGCATTCCAGAATGCATTAGCAATCAACTTCTCTCCTGTCATGTCCATCAAAATTGGTGTGTGTCTTCAATGGCATATGACAGATAAAAATGGGAGGGGTTTGCATTTTTTCAGTGATAAGGGTTCATACATATATGACAAACCAGTGTCATTGTTTGTTTAAAATGAGCAAAAGACACATCAGATTTGTGAACATTTAGTTTCAGTTACTACATAGCTCTGTTATATAAGATTATGTAAGGGTCTCTTGCTCTCTGAACACCAGACCCCTCTAAGACACTTCTCGCAATTCTGTCAGCCTCTCTTTTAATGAAAAGGTTGAGAGATTGCTCAGAGAACATGATTTATTTTAAGACATTACGCAGCATATGGCACTGATAGGCATTTTCAATAAGAGCAAACTGGCCTGACAAATTGCGGGCATATCTGCAGAGTATTCAGTCGGCAGTGTAAGGCATTATATAGGACAAGAAATTCAGGAAGCAGAAGTTGGTCCCAGTTGAGATGCTGGTTATACCACAAGCTACATTATTTTTTGCTCCCTAGATCCTGTGAAGCCTAATGTTCTGCTGTGGATATCGTTTCTCTCTTGTCCCATCTTGCCCCAACTGCCATCAGGCTGCTAGTTTTCAGTAGGGTAAAGATGATGATTAAATGCTATTAAAAGATCTAAAAATCCAAGTTAATATTCAGCTACTGTACTTGACACTCATTGTAGTGATTACAGTAATTTCTCAAATATAAGCCACACTGGGAATAAATTGCAGGGCAGTATTTTAAGCCAATTTAAAAAGCTTTTATTGGGTATAAACCACACCCATGTGTCAAGGTAAGGATAGGCAAGGCAAATTTATTTATATAGCGCATTTCATACACAGGGCAACTCAAACAAAGATGGCCATTTTCAAATACTGAATCTTTGACTGTACTGTATGGTTTCTGAAGAATACTGTATATCACCATTTACTAGCATTAGAACAGTTGGTTGCTGTTTACAGTAATAGCGCTATCAGAAGTGCCACCATAAGCAATCATGAGGTCATTATTTATCAGGATTATTATCATCATTATTTCAGTATGAGTTCAAAATATATCTATATTACAGTATATCTATTTCACAGATATCCCTGACATCAGTGGAAGAAATTGCAGTGAGGGTGATTGAGTTGCCATAATGTGATTGTTCGCCCTTAGCAGCCCATGTACCATTGCCTTTGAAACAGACCGCCCCACACACCCACCCCGCCTCACCCTACCACCTCACCCCACCACCTCACCCCCTGCAGCCTTTTTCAAGTCCATTAGTGCAAAGACGTAAGAGATGCAATTTACATTTTAGCCCTGAACACTTGTACACGCCATGCTGTGACTTATTACTCTGAAAAGTAGGTATGATTTACCTGAAAAGGTTGGTATGAAATGGGAATGGGTCGCACCACAGGCACGAGTGAATCAAGACGTTGTGATTTTTTCGCATCGCATTATTGTTTGTTTTCAAAAATAAGTCATAAATAAAAGCAACCACACAGAACTAATCCAACCCTGCGGACTTCTGCTCTCGTGTTGTCTAGACACACACACACACACAGTGTCTGTTGACCCAGTCTGCCCCGCACAACCTCCTCAACTCTCGGCCTGAATAAGCTCACGAGGTCCAATCTAGTAAGCTCTGCAGGCGGTGTTTACTTGTTGACATGTTGTTTTGGTGGAGTGCATCACCAGTATGCTAGGTGTAGGGAAGCTTCTGGAATTTTCATGTAATTGGTCATTCAAGTCTTGGAATGTTTGTTTTTCTCTCTTCTCCATGTACCACTTCAATAACAGTGTGGGTGATAGAATGGTAGATGTACCATGGGAGCAAAATTGTACGATCCTTTAATTGTCTGATGGCTGTTAAGATACCCCCATACTTATGTGAGCCATTCAGTCTTTCACCGTCTGTCTGAATTTCTAGGTGAAATTCAGGCTACATTTTGTTTTGTTTTTTTACTGTTCTGTCAAAATAATTATTCTATATTAATTTTCTGCATCATGAAGCACATTTATTTGCCACCAGAGACCTCTGCAGTCTGTCCACACCTGCTCGCAAAACATTTTCTCCTGAAAATTTCTGTACCGTAGGTGATCAGAGGGAAAGATATCATCAGTCAGAATGAAGGTATTTCAGAGAGTAATGTATGATGCCCGTTCTTATATCTACAGCAAATGGTGAGTTTCCTCCTGTGGTTACCAGCACCCCGCCGATGACTGTGCCCGATCAGACCACCATGACCACCATTCCAGACGATGTGCTCTTCCCACCAGAAGACTGTAAGTATTTGCATTGCTGGCAGAGGAACACGGAGGAAAAACCCACAGTTGTGATCTGGGTTGTTGTTGTGTTTATGGGAAGGGTAGAACCATTAGGGGAAATGAAACAGACACACACACACACACTCGCTCACACACGCGCATACTCACACACACTAACAGTTTTTTTTTCACATGGTGGATTGCTTCAGGAAAAGAAAGTGTGCCATCTGCTGGTTTGATCCACCTGGAATTTCCTCACTTGGCTTCATGTTTAATCAAAGGTTGCAGAAAGGCCACTTACTCGGTTTATAACATTGAACTCTAATTTAAATGTCAGTTGTGCCAGAAGGAATTCTCTTTGATCTTCCATTAAAAGTTCATCTTGAGTTCCTAGACACTGGGAATGATATCATGCTCGATCTGTAGAAGGGCAAATAGACTTTTATTATGCAGCCTGCACTAGCGATGAAGATTTTGACAAAGCTAAATTCATGCAGGCAGGCAAGTGAACCAACCATTAAGAGGCTAACATCTATTCGGGCATTGACAAAGGCCCGCCAGGCTTTTGTTGCCAAGACTGGTTGCAAGACAATGTAATTGCATTAATCAATATCTTGTACTCCTGCCTACAGCATATATGATGTTTTGTGACACCCAACCTTCCCTAGTTTTCCACAGCCTGATTAATCTCAGTGACTGCTTAATCTTCCATTCGTCATGACTTGTTTGCTGCAAGACGCCTACACTAATGTACTTTGCATCCTCCTAACTTCACTAATTTATTCCTTGGCTGCGGGCATAAAAGAATGCATGTCACATCCTGCATTGCACCATGGGAATGCCGATTGTATGGGGTCATCTCTTGCCCAATCTAATTTCCCGTTACTTGTGTTTTCTTGACATTAATATGCATTAGTGCGGCTGCATTTTGCTGCCCACACACAGCATCTTTATGCATGACCATATTTTAACGCCTTAGAAGTGTAATATGTTTCCCTTAACATCAGTACAGTTGTGCAAACAAGATGACTGCATGTTAATGGCTGGTGTCTGGACAGGTATCTATGCAATTTCATGCAGTGGTGAAGATACTGATTGTGCTTACTGTCTTAGGCTACACACACAAAAAAAAGATTTGCTGTGGAGTTTGGTTGGCTGATGATTACTGCTAAATGCACAATATAGCCATTCAGAATGTCCCTTCTTACCATTTAGAAGGACATTCTGTCTAAGTCCTCCATCTGCCCTCTCTCCCTCTCTCTCTCTCTCTCTCTTTCTCCTCCCTCTCTCCTCCCACTTTCTGTCTGTCTCTTTTTAATCTTCCCAGGCCACATAGTATCGATTTCCTCTGTTCTACCATTTCATTGTATTCTATGGGGCTAAATCTGGGCATCCCAAATTGCCTTCATTGTGCTGACTCATCTTTGCACAACTGTGAGAGAACATGTCCACAGTGTTAGATGGGCCCACTGGCCCACCATCTTCCACCAACTCTGCCTTCACAAATGCTGCATTGATGGTAACACTGCATTGATGGTAAAGAATTACTATCATGCCTCCACTAATTAGCATCTACAGTATAAAGGCAGAGTGTTAATGTGCATGGGAATGTCTCTAATTGACCCTTCTTGGACACATGACTAGGCAAAATGTTTAGCAGCATGCTACTGTATGTGTAAGGACTGGTGAATCAGCACACAGATAAGAAAGTTCCCAGTAGGGTATGCAATATTAATCTATAATCGTATCTATATCTATACTGTAGCTAAATATACTATCATCGATTCTGTCGTTGTCGTGTTAATGATGTACAAATTGACATTATTATATATTGAGTATAGTGAAACTCTACACTTTTGCTGAAAGAGTAAAGAAGAAGCCTAGCCTGGCTTTCGCGACCATCAAAGCTCATACGAGCTTAGTCTGGCCAATCTCACATACTGTACTAGCCGACTTCTCAAAGGCAGAGTCAATGTTAAACTTGTTTAGCCCGCCTCCTTCACCTTGGAGTAAAAGCTCGCTTCTCATTGTTGCCTGAAATTCTGGGACAGGAAATGCAGTAAATAGGCAGCTTGGCCATACTGACTTGAACACGAAATTTTGTGCAGTATCACAGGAAGTAGGGGCAAGCCCAGGCTAAGAGAAGCCCCAATGTCTTTTTGTTGTTTTTCCGTCAACGCTGAAATTTAAAGCATAAATAAGAGCCGTTTTCCATTAACATTTTTTCCATAAATTTAATCTGTAAGAAGCATTTGGGATTGGCAGGAAATTGGAAATTACTTTTTGCCCATATCACCAGCCCCTAGTTCTCAGTACCGTGTTACAACTTTCTCTAGATGTTAAATGAAAAGCTATTAAGTCTTTAATTGATTAATACTGCATTGCACCATGAGATGTATCAATAAATTAGTAAATATGGGTTATCTTAAGTCTTCTCGTTGTGTGGTCTCTCCACAGCACAGAAGCTGCATGCACTGCATATCATAGATTCAAATCAGTGCCCTTTGTGTCAATCTTGTCTGCTACCTCACTTAACAATGTGTCAGCTGCCAAGTCAGGCCAGACACATGTGACAGCCTAACACCTTTGGGTCCCTCGCGCATTCTGTAAGTCCTCAACGGCTCAGCTACTAAGTATACTCTTATGCTCTCTATTTTCTTTACATTTCTGAATCTTACTCAGAATCAAAAGCTAATGGTTTAGACGTTGTGCAGCTCTAAAATGCACTGATCATACTCACAGTTCAGTGTTGATGTTCTCATATTAGTGTAGACAAATAGGCGAGGGAATCATTTGCCTTCAAAACTGGATCATGGATGCTGTTATTTGAAAAAAGTAACAAGATCACGCTTTAATCAAAAACATCCAAATCTGGAGTTTGTCCTTGAGTCTCTTTCTTTAAACACAATGACTGCTGTTTTTCAGTATCTCATTAAAACAGACAGGAAGCCTTGCCATGCATCCTGAATAATGACATGCCAGTCCCCTTGTGGAAGAACAAGTGTAGCAAACATTACCCTCCAGTGATTTCTTCTACTTGCACAGTTGTATGGCAATGGATGATCTAACGAAATACAGCTAACCCCTCTCCTGTTTTCAGCTCAGTTTGCTCAATGTTAAAAGGTATTATAAGAATCCTGCAGCCCTTGCATACATCTTAAATCAAGTCTGGTTTTGACCTTTTGACACTTTTTGATCCACTTTTGACCAGTTAGGGCTACTGTATATTATGTGCTGTGTAATCGATTTTGCGGTGGCTGAATGAACGTCTTAATGATTTGGGGATGCCGAGTAACATTCTCAAAAATGTCTTACCATGAATATGCGTGTGTGTGTGTGTGTGTGTGTGTGTGTGTGTGTGTGTGTCTCTCATTTATGGTTCTCATTCCTGCTTTGCATCTCTCCTTGACAGTTAACTCTTATTAGTGTTATCCCGAGCCCTGGGGCACATATCTTAATAAAGAAGCAGAGGCAGATTCATAGATCTACACTGAACATATATATTGTCGAGTCTCTTAAGTGCCAGGCAGAGAGACATAGGAGTCTCATTTTGTTTCCTGGGGCTTGGGGCTCTTGCCATATACGGAGGAAATAGAGCCCGTCAATCGTCTTAGCGAAGTAAATGAGATCAAGGCTGGTATAAGCCATAAGATTGGGTTAGTAGGCAGAAGGGATTTCATCCAGAGCGAGCGAGGAGAGAATTCTGCTGGTCCAGAAATGTAGTGGATCAATTGGGGGTTAGACAGGGTTGCATCACTCTCCGCGGGACAGGCAATGAGAGTCGCCGCGTGGTGTCACAGCTCCAGCTGGTTATAGACCTCTCTTTGTGCTTTGGCCCTCGAGTAACAGCGGCAGGTTACAGATCGATCGGCTGCCAGATAACACCATAAATGTGCCTTAGATTTATACTTACCATGGAACCTCCCATTGGTCAGGCTTGCTCAGCTGGCTAGATTGATGGATAAAAGAGGGAGTCCGGTGGCTGCGACCCCAAGGGCTGCTTTTGCATAAATGCCGAGTGCAGTGCATGATTCGTAGAGAGGGGAGGAAAGGGTTTGTATTTGCACAGGTGTGGGGTGATGGAGCTGAGAACAGCCATGGCAAGTACTGTATGCCCATAAGGTTCTGTTATTCTGTTCGTTCGGTGATATAAAGGGCAACATGGCCAACAAAGTTTCATTTGACATTTGACTAAAGTCATTTGCGGAATAGTGCAAGGTTCGCCAAACAGCATTACACATTACCGAACTAATGATGAGTAATGGTTATGAAGGCCCACAGACCAAACCTGGCCCCTTTGGCAAGGAAAATAGCATGGAAAAGTACGGGAGTGTTTTCTTTGCTCCAATAGACAACACGAAAACAGCCGTGGAATATGAAATATCTAAACTGTGAACATTTGTGTTTGCGGAGTGGAAGTTTAAAAGAGGGATTAAAGCGAGCAATTTTCTTTTTCGTTCTGTTTCCCCTCCTTGTGTTTGCAGCTGCCATGAAATGGGCATTCCACACCTGTGGAGCAATGGGCCCCGAGGGCCCCACGCAAAATCAGTGCGACATCGCATATCGCAACACCAACGTCGATGTCACAGTGGGAACAAGAGCACCTTTCCAGGGAATACAAAGCTGGATCGTGCCTGAGACGGGGGAGTACAGGTAGAGACTGCACACTGAGTTGTAAACATCTGAGCACAAATACACACACACACATACACACACACACACACACACACACACACACACACACACACACACACACACCTACAGTATCTGCTGAGTCCCCAAAGGATCATAGCATAGATTTTCTTCTGTAGCTGAGTCTTTTAAATCCTTCTAAATAGTCATTGCATGTGCATAGTATACTGTATACAAATATAAACTCTTTTGATCCCATGAGGGAAATTTGGTCTCTGCCATAATGCCAATCCACAGCACACAGAACAGTGAAGTGCACCGCACTCCAACCCGGAGCAGTGAGCTGCCTGCATCAGCAGCACCTAGGGGGCAGCAGTGAGGGGTTAGGTGCTAGGTTGCTCAAAGGCACTTCTTCAGCCAAGGTCTGCTGCTCGAGGATTGAACCAGCAACCCTTTGGTTTCAAGCCCGAAGCCCTAACAATTAGGCCACAGCCGTGTGCTATTCCATGCAACAATTTCAGACCACAGACTACTGTGCCTTCCACATATTATACATGCATGGTCAGAACAAGCCCATTATAATTGCAAATGTACAGTATGTAATGCAAGATGTCTCCTCAATGGGTGAACAGAATCACAGCGTATGGCGCCTCGGGCGGCCTCAGTGTTATGGACGTGGGCAGATCACACGGCATCTGTATCGTCGGAGACTTCCACCTGAAGAAGGGAGAAGTGCTCTTCATCCTGGTTGGTCAACGAGGGGAGGACGCCTGCTCAAATGTGAGTCCAAATTTAAAATTCACCACGCAACTGCACTGTCACCGCAGCGGAGCACTTCAGTTGCTGTAGACTTGGAAATAAATCACTTGAATACAGACCAGATGTGGTTAGTCTAAGCTGGATTGCTGTGCAAGGTGCACAGCACCAAAATAAATTCTGTAGTGTGTGTCGCTTGAAAAATGTAAATATTATGCTACAGTGATGTGCATCTTTTCCAAAAACATTCCAGGTAGGTAAACAAGCTTAAAACCAGAACAGTGTGGACAGATGTCTTGTCTGCTGTGTAAAGTGAGAGTTTTTTCAGTCTGGGAGACACTGCTCTTAGGGTCACTTTAATTACACAGCTGAACAAAGACATTGTCTAGTATCTCTTTGTTGGTATTTACAGTTTTGTGACCTACTCGCATTGCGGTTGTTTTTATTTGTTTGAAAATGTTGAATTTTTTTTTTTTTAAAGTTAATCATCTCTCCTCATGTAGGTGAACACGGCTCTAAGCAGGTTCTGCTCCGAGCAAAAAGGACCCATGGTGAACAAGACGATGATCCGAGGGGGTGGGGGAGGAGGTGGAGGCGCCACCTATGTCTTCAAGGTACCGCTCTGGTGTTTGCTCTGCTGTACGCCCCGATTAGCGGACGACGCTCCGACCCCTCAGTGACCATAGTCTTTGGTGTTACCATGGTTACAGATGGACAATAAAATCCACAAGCCTCTGCTCATTGCTGCGGGAGGTGGAGGCAGAGGCTACAACAGCGATGCAGATGACCAGAAGGAGATTATGGACACAGACCCGCAAGTGCCAGGGCGCAATGGCCTGTCGGCTGCAGCAGGTACTTTGAGGTGGCGGGGTTTATATTTATCATTTGAATTCTATTATGAGCACAGCACTTTCACATGACAAAACAATGTCATGGTTTTGATGTACAGACAGTACAAAAAAGGAGGAGAAAAAGGTGAAAATTGGCACTCACAATGAGTTGAGAGGAGTTGGCAGGTTTTGTCTCTGTTTTTGTAGATGTGTCAATGGGGCAGAGTGATTAGAAGATAATACTTATGCCCCCATGTAGCGATTAAATAGTATTATAAACACTTTCTAGCCAATGGTATTAAAGGAGTTCTCTGGGGTGAATCAAACCGGAGAATTCCTTTAAAAGCACATGCTGTAGGGTGGCATGGTCTGAGAGGAAATGTAGGTTTCTGAATACTTTCAACTAAAAGGCCAAGCAAATAAGATTTGTTTTTTCCTTGTTCCTGAAGCAACATGTTGATGTGAATTGTATATGGCTGGGTTCAAGCTGATGTGTCAGACAGTTTTACCATTTAGTATGTAACCAGTATTGTGAACAAACTGGTGTTGCACTCATAATTGTCAGCTAGAAGCTAATCATATTGCATATTGAAATAACAGACTGCTTCAGTTTCATTGTTGTTTTATATGACACATTGGAAAATATTAAAAATGTCCGAAACTTCTCATATAAGTCTAATAAAGTTCACAGTTACTGGGCTGAGACTGCTGGTCTTGAGGCGTGTTGTGGTTGGTCTCAAACTGTGGGTCAGTGACTCTGCAAACAGGTATTACTCCAGACAGACCTGTGCGTCAGCAGCACAGCAGTGAAAAGAAATGTTACAAATATAGGCCAGGCAAGGCTAAGTTTATTTATAAAGCACATTTCATACTGTACTGTACCTCAAAGCTGTTCATTGTGCTTTACAGAAAAGATAGAAATTCAAAACAGGAGGCCAGGTGGAGCAGATGTAAGAAACCATCAATGATAACAATAATAATATAAAACAATCAAAAGCAAGGAGATTTAACAGTATAAATACAATGTTGGTGGACATCATAAAATAAAACAGGACTGTATACAAAAAGCAGGAAGTATCTGTCACTGTATACAATTGACAAACAGTAGCTAGAAATGTAACACAAGGTGTGTTCATGTGGTACACACTAGTCTTTTTAGTGGTCAAGGGAACCAGTTTTTGAACTTTGAATTGAGCGTGCATAATGCGTCACCCATAAACAGTATGTCTACATATTTTATCGAGGTGCAAAGTCTGCACATTACTGCTAAAGAGGTCTTATATTGGGCCGCACTCTTTTGTGCATGCAAGGTGTTATTGGATATATAAAATCTGTTTTTTTTTTCCGATTTCATAGGGTCTTTAAATTGACAAAGTGTGAAATTGAAACACTTATCCTTATTGTGACTATCTAATAACAGACCTCTTTTATACCGTCTTGCTGTCCCTGTGAGCTCGTAGAATATTATCGAAAGCTTCTTGGAAGTGCAGTTGATATCAGTGCCTCTCAGACCACTGTGGTCCAGGTGCGCTTGAAGATATTTGAAGGCATGCAGTGGCCTAGCATCTACCCCTTTGATGGAGGCAGGGGTCACAGGAGCCGTAATCCCATGGGAATCCTCAAAGAAGTCCTTCATCTTGTCAGTGTTGAGCTGCAGATTACTCACCATACACACACACACACACACATACACACGCCAGACACACACACACATCAGAAGATAGGCCTGTGTGCTCCATATTCAGTTCCTCCAGTCCCCACTATGGTGGTAGAGCCATCAGAGAGGCCTCCCACATTGTGCTTGATTGCTGGAGCCGTCGAAGATAAAGGAGAAGGGAGGAGGCTGGGGTCTCTTCAAGGGCCCACGTGTTGATTATGACACGTTCTTAACAGAATGTCCCTGTCTGATAAAGTGCAGAGATGCTCGGAATGCCCTGAGGTTGCCTGCTGGAAATGGCATTTTCAAAGAACATAGTTCATCTTCTTAAGACTTATATTATCCTAGCGAGAATAAGCCGCCTAATGAAAATTCGTGTTTCTGGTAGGTGACGGCTGCACATCCCGAAACCATGCGTCACCATCACGTAGATTATGTGAACAGGACACATAAAGGACAGTATATTAATACATTGACATTTATATTTATTATACAGCTCTCTGAGGGAGAAGAATGCTGCGGGAGCTTCCATTCACTTTGAATGGGCTTCAAGTTCAAGTGGCCTTGCAAACTATTTCTTAATCTGCAGAAGCCACGGAACGCAAACTAAAACTATGTTAGACGTTTGTGTTAAGTTTTCTCTCATCATTTTGGCAATGAACCGTATAATAAACGGGATAATGTATTGTCATTATTAGAAAATATTTCCCAACAGGACAAACCACCATTATCCCTTACATAAACAATGAGAACAAACTGCAATACATTGGCTACATGATATAAGGCTTCTATTCAAGGGATGCTGTGGCAATCCACTTCAACCTGCAGAGCGGATGGTGGCCCAGTGGTCCGAGGGTGAAAGACCGCTGAACTTCCTTAATTACATGTGAAGGAAGGGCCAGTGGCCTATAATTATGTCACATCCTGCCTTGTCCCTTCTGTCCACATGGCAAAAGGCCTTTTTTTTTTCTAATCTCAGCCTGAGGTTAAAAGTGTGTGACAGCCACATAATTTCCCCCAAAAGGTCATCCCACCTCTGCAGACAGAACAAGTCAAAATGAAGTGGGGGGGGGGTGAGAGTGGGCTTGTGCAGCCTATTAAAGAACACACACGTAAAGCACATACTGTACTGTACACTCTGTGTGAGCTGCACCTGAAGCGCACTTTGTTAAGACTGTCCTTCATTTCAGGCTTTTCTCGACTTGCTACAATAAGCCCCTTTGAGTAACGGCCTGCCAGTGTAGGAGAGGAGAGTTTGTGTGATACCGTTTTTTTTTTTTTCTTCTTCTTCTTCTTCTTCTTCTTCTTTTTTTCTTTTGGGTTGCATGCTGGTCTTTGCACAACCCCAGTGCTTACCAGCGGAGAACAGAAGCCATTGGACATGTATTATGCATGAGCAGAGCTTTTCTTAGGCTTTAAAATATGCGCAGGCTCTATTCCTGTCAACACCTTTTTGCATGTTTGTCATTAAAGCCAGTGAAACTGAAATGAGGTCTGATCCAAACGCACTTAGGGCCCCCCTCACCCCCCCCCCCCCCTCCTCCTCCTCTATACCTCCCTGACTGCAACATATTTTTTCCTTCCATCAGATTATTTGGTACATGTCTCATGTCTATAATTTAGTTGTCCCTAGTCTGCTCTGACATGATGAATATAAGTAAATCTGGCACATTGATTACAGAGTTTGTCAATACTGCTGTAGCCTGCCTGCGGCTCCCCCAGGGTCCAGTGGAAACATTACACTCAGGCTGGAGAGAGGAAAAAAAATACGCTCATTGAGAAGCACTGGGGCACAGGAGCTTTGAGAGAGACCGGCTCTCAGTTCTGTTGCTGTGTAGAAGCTGCTGAAATAGAGGGCAGAATGTACTGGTTTTTACCAGCAAGCAGAATCCTTTCTGTTGGGGGAGTGGAGTCTGTTGATTTTGGTTGGGTGTGTTTTTTTTTTTGTTTTTTTTTCCCAACACGGACAATATAGCAATGATGTTATTGGAAGTAGTTGTGGAAGTACTGTGCAGTGATCACATTACAGTAAAGGAGAAATGCAGTGTGAATCAATCCAGAGCCCTATTGTTTGAGGTCACTGTATGCTGTCAGTTAGCCTGGCTAATGCCAGACTAAATCACAAGTGAGATTTAGTCTGGGGACCACCTATTAATTTTCCCGTACGGAATGTAAAGTTCAGTTTGTCCAATAGTTCGTGCATTGTCTTGCCATCGATCCTAGCTCTGTGA
>JASCQY010000036.1:4751697-4763693 GCA_030264315.1 Sardinella tawilis
ATTTTTTTCACTGTTTTAAGTCTGGGGGTGACCGAGACTGACTTAATTTCATGTTTGGGTGGAATATTCCTTTAAGGGAAAACAGGTTAAATGGCCATTTGCTATTTTCTACTGTATAAAATAAGACTATTAGCCTGATGTATCAGCCGCTTATTCCATTCCATTCCATATATGCCGGAGGCAAATGAAATTGGCCGGAAGCATTAGGCGGCGCTAGCCTGGCTATAAGACTATACCGGCTAGATGTGATTTAACATACACTGAGACATGTCCCAGCTTCATCCATAACATGGACTATCCATAATTCTGCTATGAATTGACATTATTTTTTGTAATGAAACAGCTAGGTAGTTCATCAAGAAGGTTTTAATGCCAACATTTAAATTCCCATTCATTATAGTCACATCTTTCCAAAATGTTGGTTTTGTTGGGGGGTAAACTGAAAACAGGACCCTGCATACTGACCATGTGTGTATGTACTGTATATGCTTGTCTATGCTATTTTCTTTGCTATTCCTAATACACTTAGACAGTATTTTCCACTATTTCACTGTTTTATTTTGAAATTTTGAATTTATCATTATACTAAAACAAAATACACCTTAGCAGTCTCCTGCTTACAAATATATACAAATATATATTTCCTTGTGTTTTTTAAGAACAATTTTCCTCATAAGAATGGTTGGTGAATGAGGCCCAATATCACAGGAGCATTCCACATAATAAGTTACCATACAGTACATCTGCCCACTGGCATACATATAGCACGTGCATCCACTGCCTTTCGCTGGAGAGAGAGAAAGAGAGAGAGAGTCCCCTATCTACCCTCCAGCAAATCCGTTTGTAACTACTTCCTCCTCCTACCAGGCAAATGCCCTACTGCACGGCCCTGTAATGACGTCAAATTCCCTCTGTAAACACAACAGGGGTTAATGGAGTGTCACTGTGTTAGATCCAGACCCTTCAAGTACTCATTTTTCAATGACATGATGAGATGATGTTCTCATCGTCTTTGTCCTATGGTGAAATGACGTTGAACATATAAGAAAAAAGATCTTATTGCAGTCCTTTTAGAATACACACAGTATAGCTTAATACAGTACTAATGTGAATAAAGGACTTACAACCTTCTGCGCAAATGTGACTTTCCTTTTATTTAGCCTATTTATTTATTCTATAATTCCAACAGATGCAACAGTTGTTGCATTTTGTGAGGTACTGTGCAAGCTATAAATAGCCATACCTGAAAGGAGCACTGATTACCTTAATAAGATTAAGGTCTTAGGGGCATGTGAGTGTTATTTGTTTTAACATGACATATGTGCATACTGGGGACTGTTCCCAAAGCCTCCCTAATCTCTTCAGCTGCTCATCCAACACACACGATAGAGGTGGAGCTCTGACAATTTCTCTTCGGAACTGAAATGGATGAAAAACTCTAACAACTTCCTGCGGAACTAATCAACTAATAATGGGAAACTTACGATGTCGATTTATCTCGATTTTGTCTAACACGGATACCTTTCACTTGTTCTTTTATGGAGATAAAAGCAAGCTGTCAGATGCATCAGCGGATTCGACCATCTGACAATGACAGGTACAGCTGGTGGATAAAGACGTAAAGCAGACTCTTCATTTGAGGGATTTCTTGTCACCCTGCTGTGTTTTTCACTCTGCTTGAACGTGAAAGACACCTCACCGAGCCTCTGAGATGGGGTGCTCCCCGTCCAGAGGCAGTCAATTTGTTGGGGCTCACAGCCCTTTTAGGAGACGAAGGACTCTTCTGCCCGCCAGCCAAGAAAATGCAGGTGAGTCTGATGATGGGGCAAGTGGAGGATCTTCTCCTGTTGGAGAAAGAGGTGGAGAGAGGCTAGCAACAGGTCGGCAAGATGCCTCCATAGCAATCTCAGCAACAAAGACTGTAAATGACGTGGGGCATTGCTCTAGCAAACTTGAGCCCCAAGACATCAAAGTTAATATCTTATCTCAAGTAAAAGATAAGCCAGGGACCAAGGATCAGATAAACCAAGAATCGGCTGAGAAAAAAGCTGCCAAGAAAACGAAAAAGTCCATCAAAGGAGTAAAAGTGGGCAAAAAGAAAGAGAGAGACAAAAAAGTCACAGAGGCGAAAGTAGACTTTCCAGAGTTACTGGTTAAAGCCCACCAGGCTGCCTACAGTTACCTTAATCCTAGCATCACCAAATATGAAGTCTTGCTTGGGCTTTTGGATCATGCGGCTCAAACTCAACTTTCCTTGCAACCCATGGTGGCCTTCATGCTGATGCGATATGAGGAGATCAACAGAGGGCTTGAAGAAATAGTGGAGGAGGGGGAGATGCTCCTTAAAGAGAATGGAGAACATCTGGCTTGGCCTTGTCATCTGAAGAACCTTTCAAACACATCTGTGAGATCAAACGCATCACCTTCCCCTACTGACCCTCCACCAGATTTATTACAGCAGTTGTTGCAATACACAGTACAAAGGATGCATCATGTTAGCCACTCAGTTGGTGCAGTTGGAGATTCAGCACTTGAAGAGGCAGTGGATTACTTTACATCTGTTTCTGACATATTGGAAGAGAAACTAAAGGTCAAACGCGCATCGGAGGCTCGTCTAATGCGTCTACTGGCACGCATTGAAGTTGCCACGCTTCGGAAACCAGGCCCAGAGGACTCTGCGTTGTTCAGTGAGGACAGTGGGATTGGGGCTGAGAGTGAGTCACTGGCAGGCTCAGACAGGCAAAGACGTCGTAGAGAGAGCTTTGAATCTACCGGGACCAATTACACTTCAGCGAGCAGTCCTATGGGTTGCAATTCCACTCCAGTCCAAAAGGGGACTCCAAGGTGCAACCTCACACAGAAAACAGGTTCCAGTCTCTCCCTCACCTCCATAGACTCTTTTTGTAATTTTAGCAAGGAACAAAGAGACTCTGAGTTTCTCTGCAGTTCTGCATCTGTAGAGGACGATGAGACAGAGGAGGGGAATGTAGTAGACGATCAGGAAGGAGGAAACCGTAATAGCAAGAAGTGCCCGACCTCCTCCCCTTCAGACACTTGCCAACAACCACGTCGTTTACCCTGTAAACGTATTGAAAATCCACAAAATATAGAAATGACACTGAAGATGAGAGAGGCAATTAGTGGCCGGATCAAATTTGTTTCATCGCCAAAGGCCAGTGCAAAGACAAAACAGACAGACAGTCCAAAGGTTAATAGGCGACAGTGGACTGAAGAGGAGTCCACACCGAAAAGGCCCCAAACACCCACACCTCGCGTACCGAGGAAAAAGACAGCAGTGGCCAAACATAGGCGTACCCATTCTGCTGACTCGATTCGTAACAAGGCAGAGGACCCAACACTGCTGGAGTTGGATAGGACTCAGAAGGACCTGACTCAGAGGCTGGAGAGGATGAGCAAGGCTGAGGGCAACCTGAGAAACAGTGCTTCTAAACAAGGAAAAGGGAAGACCCAGCCAAGCTCACCGTCAGCATCTGTTCGTTTACGTCCTTTGCAGAAGACCCCACAAAGTCCAACCAAGACCCCTAAAAAAACAGGCCACGGAAAGAGTTCAACTAAAGAAAAGGAGACACAGAAGGAGACACAGAAGGGGACACAACAGGAAGTACAACAAGAAACACAAAAGGAATCGCAAATGGAATCAGATGACAGTCAAAATAAACATGTAAATAATATAAATATTAATTATACCGAGGAGGAGCACCTCTCAAAGCCAAGTCCCTCAAGCCCAACACAGCAAAAGCCAGCTGGGCTTTACAGGGGCAGAAATTCTGTGAAAAGGCTGATAGACACGTTCAGCCATGGAGTTGAGGAAGTTAAACATGCTCCAGAAAGTGTCAAAATACTTGGCCCTCTGAAGGGTGTGATGAAGTGTGGCGTTCCTATTATACCTGGATTAGGAGGCGCAGACACGGTGCTCACTATTGGAAATGATAATATTCGAGTAGACTCAAGAGCCTCTGACAGAGCGGAAGAAATTGACATTGACAGCCTTCCTCCTCCTCCCCTTGAGGTTTTAATGGACAACTCTTTTGAAAACGTCCAAAAATCTGAACCCGAGGAGGGAGGGGCAGGAAAAGGCTACTCCCCTCTCCTCAAAAGAACTAGCGTGTCCCAGAGGCTGCGTGCTTCCATGCAGTCTGTGTCAGTGCTGCCTAGCAGAGGTGGTGTGAGACCAGGCGCTCTTAGCATGCTACCGCCATGTGCTCCATCCTCTGCTTCTCACCAGGAGTCTAAGCCGGAGGTAGACCCCGTCAGTAATGCTGCTACCCTATCTAAAAAGGACTTGCCAACAGAGAAAGCACCTACTGAACAGCAGTCTTCAAAACCTTTGTCTGCTCTTGGAAGTGGAGGGATAAAGCAGAAAGAAATTAGCAACACTTCTGATGCAGTGCCTTCAACTTCTGTGAGCAACAGCCAGCAAACTCCAGCAACACCGGCCAGAACTCGCATGTTGCCCTCCACACCAACAACTTCCAGCAGCCTTCAACGAAGACTGCCTAGCCCCCCGGTTTATAAAAGCCAACCTACCCCTCCCTCTTCCAGTAGTCCTCCGGCCACTCGCAAACTCCCAACACCACCACCAGTTAGCCAAAGGAGGCAACCCAGCCCCAGTGCCACAAGGCAAGATGGCAACCTAATATCTACCTCCATCTATCCTATTAAGGCCCCATCTCCACCCGCTTCTCCAAAAGTGCACAGATGGTCAAGGGAAAACAGCAGTGCTATTAGGCAAGATGGCACCCCCTTGTCCACCTCCGTATATCCCATTAAGGCTCCATCTCCTCCAGCTTCTCCAAAACTGCAAAGATGGTCCCGAGAAAACAGCAGCGATGACTCACTGCCCTCGTCACGGATATTTAGCAATGCCCGGTCTGTTTTTTGCCCTGCCTCGCCCTCTCTGTTTGAGGCAAAGCCCTGCCCTGTACCTCGGCCCCCACAGGCATGGACCTCCACCAGTGGGGCTGTCACATCCACACTGTGGGGGGACCGGGTGAAGCTTCCAAAGTCTTTCATCAGACGTACTCAATCAGATCGAAGACCAAGTCTGAACTACCCGCCAAGGGGACAAGCTTTCTCCATTGCTGAGTCCTGTGGGAGTGAGCCATCCATTGCTAGTCAAGGGTGAGTATGACACGTTTTGTTAAAGCGGCAGTATGTAACAATCACTGTTTGTTGTTCAGATTAATTTGGATAGCACACAGTTATATGAAGGTTGGATAAACACAAGTGTTATTTCAAACAGCCATCTAGGATACATGCATTGTGCAGTTTTGTGTGCATGGAAGGAAAACAACACATAATGAAACTTTTACAGCTTGATATTTCCAAATGTAGGCCTATTGCTATCACAGACCAGTTAACATCTTCTAGCAGTGAAAGTTTTAGAACGCAGCACCAAAACTCCTTAGTGTCACTCCTTTGTGCCTAAGCATCACCATTCCCTTGAAGTTTGTCCTCAATTTAAAAAGGGAAAAGTATATCTGATAGTTTCACATGGCTTATTCCTTATCTATCCCTCATGAGTGCTGTTCCATTTGTTCAAAATCCTGCTGAAGCCTACATTATGGATTCTTTGTCATCACTTGGGAAAGTTTGAAGAGGGAATAATACAGGAAATGAAATGAAAACTCTGCACACGCAATACATTCATTGACTGATTTAATTATCTGCCAATCAGTTAATAATATACTGTAAGTAAAATGTCTGTACATTACAGTACATTTTTGTATATTTGGAAAAACCCAACTTCTGGAGTGCACTTAAAACTTTCAGATGCACATCTGAAACATAAAAAGTTTTCTCACGTTCATTAGGGGCTCCACAGTAGATTTGTGTCACTGTTGTGTATGTGAATGGTGAACATCAAAGCCATAGAAATGGCTCTGGTGAGTATGTTTTCTCAGTTCTACTGATGGAATGTTCTGCCCATAGTTGGTAATATTATGCCCTGTTTACAGGTATCTAGATATTTATAAATATATATATATCTTATAAAAGGATATTTTTAGCAGGGATTTTTTGTTTGTTTGTTTGTTGCATTTACATGTATCCAGTGAATCTAGAATTACCGTAGGCCTACAGGATTTTGAAAAATCTCCACTTTGGAGACAAGCAGATAATTATCCATTTATAAAAATGTCTAGAAATGTGTAAACAGGGCCTAGAAACAGAGAATGGATGAGAAAGTGTGAAACCAACTCTGACATACAGTACAGTATATTGCAGTATATGATATAGTACATCAATATAAAATATAATATAAAACCATTTAGCCTATGCTTAACGTGAAACATTTGACAACTACAGCAAATGACCCAAATGTTGACTGTGCAGGAATGTGCCACATTAGAACATGTACGCCATTACTTTGAAACAATTAATCTTTTAGTCTTTTCATAGCACCCTTCAGTCATTGATTGTGTTAAAACATGATGTGAACTGTAGATTTTATTTGAAACCACTTGGAACATTACAAACAGACTTACAGTACCAGAGAAAACATGTGCAGTGATAATATTTTTGCTTATGTATTGTCATGTCAAAGGCAAAATTAAAGCATAAAATTGTTTTTTAAAGAACTATGGACTGTTGCTTTAAAGAGACAAATTGGTGTCAGGTTCCTTTGAAATGGCGCAACTTCAGAAAAATCCAGTTACTTCTAATTTCCTTGACTTTTTGCTGACCCATGTTTGCTTGTAAGATCATGCACGATATTAAACCAGGAAACTGCAATGCCTTCTGCAATATCATGGGCATCAGCATCTACCGCAGTTTTAAAAGTGTAAAAATTCATAGTACAATTGCTGGCCATAGTCATGCAGAGACAACATGTGATCAAGGGAATATTTATTATGTTGTGGTGTATGACTATGTTGAAGAGAATTTCAATGCAGGTTCTTGTGTCCTTGAACATTACAGTAGTTGCATTTTACATTTCCAATTTTTGATTTTCAATACAGGTGCAATAACATCAAAATCAAGGGCAACTGGTTAATCCTGCAATGATAAACTACCTGAGTCACTACCTCTGCTTCTTGCGCCAGCCAGATAAAATGAGTAACCTGGCCTGCTTCTCTAATCCATGTCCACAGAGAGACCCGGCTCATTTTTTCTTGTCTGTTGCTCCTCTCTGATAGGCTGGAAGATGGTCCAACCAAAGACATTGATGGATGGGACCACCACTCGGAATTCACAGGGGCGTCACGCTCAGCTTCGCATCCAGACCTGTGCATTATAGGTCAGTCCTTACACCGCGAATGAGTGGGCTGATGGAAGACCAAAATGGATTATGGATTAGCAACCTTCCCTGAGATAAAGACTTTTTTCCGCTGGGAAGAGGAGAATGACTAATTCCGTTAAAGCCTCTTAAGTGGTGGTACCTCTTCTTCCCACTACTGAATCATTCTTCAACTGCTGTTTACTTGCTTTTTTCTTTTCTTTTCTTTTTTAACCCCTGCCGGCCCCTAAATTCACTCTCAAGATCTTGACAGTGGTATTAAAAGAAACGAAAAAGAAATTTATAGCCTACATGAAATGATTGAAATGTCAAATTTATTATTTTATGCTGAACATTTTCTGTTATCATTTGTAATATTTTAAATACAATGAAAAAATGTGTCTGTACAGTGATTATCTTGCTGTAAATATTTGACATTTTTACTGTTTCTTAATAAAACAGTATACTGCAAAGTTTGTGTTTGTTATATCACACCAATACCATTTAGTTCCGCTCCGTGGAGTTTCAAGCGAAAACAAAAGCATCTGGTTCCTGTTTTACAAATAAATAAAATTTGAGTCACAAGGTTCACTGAAAAACACTCAGGGGTCAAATCAGGTCAAACATACCCACATTTACGCCAGGCAAGACAATATAATAAGAAAATCTAAACCATTATAAGACCAATTATTTTGCCTTTTTGTTAGCCTTTTGCTGCTTTCTGGCCATTAGAGATTTTATTAGGCTTTTAAATGGTACCGCAGTGTTGTAAAACATTGAAATTTTCTCCAGAATTTTTTATAAAACATTGAAATTATCCAGGACCTTCCTTCTGTTGGACTGGTGCAAACTGCTAATTTTGTATCATCAATGTTAGTATAGGTCAAATTTAACATCTTCCTAACATTGCCACTTCAAGTTCTGGCTATATGACTGTGATTTTAAAGTGTAACGCTCAATGTCAGTTCACATTGTCAATAGAACCCTTCAATACTGCCAAATCATAGTAAAATAAATGAGATGTGAAATGCTATTGGAAAATAATTTTAATTATCTGCAAAATAAATGTTATCTAAATACAGTATTATATAAAAGTTATTGTATAGACAACTTGTATGGCAATTTGCATTTTTTTCACAGCAAACAAAAATTAATAAGACTGGAATGCAGAGGTATATTAAGTCTAACAGGAGTCATAAAAACATGCAGCCAATTTTTGAAAAATATCTTTAAGAGTTGTCAACACTGCGTTATTGATACATATTGAGCTTGTCCCAAAGATATGAGAAAATACTGTATAAACATTTGAGACAGTAATGCAAAATATATCACATCTAGTGATGGCACATGGTAAATTTAATATAAATGTACATGTAGTATAAAAAGAGTGTGTATATATATATAATGTAACAAAGATGTAAACTTCATATATGTATAAATGACGCCTGCGTCAGAAAAATATATATATAAAAACTGAAACTAAAACCCAGAACAGATGTAAATCAATACCACAATCATACTTGAATGCATTCTGTATGAGCATATCCAATGAAAACACCAAAAAAAGACCTGTTGGTCCGCTTTTTGTCAACCTGGTGGATGTGGTGAGAAACGCAAAGGCACTGGTGTCAATGAATGACACCAAGGTAATGAATTAAGTCTTTAAGGCATCAGTAACAAAGCCCAATTACATTGGGCCACATCTTTCTGGTTCTCATCAAGGGCTCAACCTCCACGCTTGCAGGCAGGAGTGCTCCTTTATACCTCTGTGCAGTGCTCCAGAGTGTTGAGCTAAGTGCTTCTAGCTGGCTGGCTAGCTAGCTAGCTAGGCCTCGTGAGGCTTTGCAGTAAACATTAACCACAGTGATGGCACAGGACACTACCAAGCTCATAACTTGGCCTCTGCCTGCAGCTGTTCCAAGAGGGGGTTGGCCTCACTGTTAGGGGTCTCCACACTGTCTCTCCGCACAATGCAAGTGGGTCGGTGTCGGTTCAGCATAAGAATCAACTGCTGACGTTCGTGTTTCAACTCTTCAATCTGGGCCTTGAGATCAGAATTCATCATCTCTAGCCTTTCTGATTCCTGTCACAGGCAAGAACAAAGAGCAGAAGTGTCAGCTACACTACAAATACAATAATAGTTTCAGATATTAGATTCGGAAAAACAGAAAGGTGCTAGGGGTTAAAGAGGATTCTAACCGAAAATATAGGACAGTCCTGCAGCGGTTTAATAGTAGCAAACAAGTGTCATTTAGGGATATTTGATCATAAGGGCTGGTTCTTAGCATAGGAGACCTAGGCCACTCACAAAAGGCACCATATTTTGTTTTTTTTTGGGGGGGGGGGGGGGGGGTGCACTCCAGTTCTTTATTTTTTAGGTAAGGCTACAGACAGCACTGGGCTACTTCTTTTTAATGCATCGTAAATCGGTTTGAATACCGGTCCATATGAAAACACTGGCTGCAAGTTACCCACCTTTTGTAGATATTCTGTTCTCTCCTTCTTTTTGTTTCTACATCGAGCTGCTGCCACTTTGTTTTTCTCTCGTCTTCTTTTCCTCCTCTCCTCCTCCTCATCCCTCTAATCAAAATCAAGAGTGGGATATATCCAATAAAGCCAATAAATAAATATTTGATACATGTAATTTACACAGCATTTTCAGGTAATGCACCAACAGCTTTTTGAGAATTGTTTTCATAACAAAACAGACACAACAAAAACTACAGTTCTACTGTATATTCAAGCCAGCTATATGGACAACATGCTATGGCGGAACATTGAAGCTGAATTGTCCTTAAATGGTTTGTATTCCTTACCTCAGTCTTCAAGGGCAGAACCCTTTTGGCCCTCTTGCCCAGTAGGTGTAGAGGAGACAGCATGGCACCCAGATTGCACAGGTCGGCGTACTTCAGCTGATCAGTCAGTGTTGTGGCAGAGATGCCCGCCAGCAGACCCAGGCCGGGTAAGGAGCCGGCCGCCACGGAGGGATCAGGGATCGGCCCGGGCATCATGTTACTCTCTCCCACGACCACAGCTGAGACAAAGCGATATTATGAATATTTTCAAATCAAATTCATTTTTGTCAAGACCAGATCAGTCTTTTAGCTACAGTAGCCTACATCATGTGCTTGATGCTGTGCTTGAGCACATAATCATTTATTTATTAATTTAGTCAATAAAAATGTTTGGTTTGTTTTTGTCAGTACAAAACCGTGTATCGGAAGGCACAAAATGTGGCATTTTTCTACATCAAGTTATCCTGAGTTTTTATCCCACATATAGGCTAAGACTAAACCCTCAGCATTTTGTCAGAGAAGTTAAGGGGAATAAAAAATGTGTTAGTCTTCATTGAACTTTGGCTCCTGCTGCATTACAATCTAAGATGGATAGTCCCAGTGATATTTCATGGAATGAGCTGTGCTCTAACGGTGTGGTGTGTAGTCACTAGAGGGCGACAGAAACCACATGGCTTCATTTCAGAAGGCCGGTTCACAGCTCTCACTTCCTCCCTTCCTATCTGCAGTGTTTCTGTGAACACTGTCTCCTTTCTCAGCCTTTTCTAAATATGCCTAAAGGCGGTTTCTAATCCAGTGCAGCACAATAATAGAAGAGCTTCTTTTCTACCGCCATCATTTCTCATGGTTGCCTGCCTGCTGTGTGAGCATCTCAAATGTTGTCCCTATAGGCCAGTGCTAACGCTCCTAAAGCTATGCAGGCTACAGAGGTGACCATAGCAGCTCCTATATGACATCATTCCTGACTCAAATGACAACACCATGACACCTACTCTTACCTGCAACCAATCATTTTATATCACACATTTTACATCATAGCAGCTCTATCAGCTTGCTTATACATGTACAGTGCAGCATGCACATAACACGTATCTGACTCCACTGAACCAAGGCCTCCCAAAGCATGCCCAGTCCTGCTTAATCCTCGAAATAATCTTTAAATGGTGTACTACATGAGTTCAGACTACACGCTGGCTGCCACACAGAACCATTACACATGAGGATGGTGTGAAACATGGAAACAGAATCACTGTTGTCTTGGGTGGCAGTGTAACATACTGAATAGCTACACAAACACCTTTGTTTTCATAGAGCTGTTGTGAAAGAAAGAAGGCCTATACAATACTACTACCAGAGTCCAACGATCACCTATATGACATTTGGCAAATGCTATGAATTAAAGTAATAAATGCATTTTAATAACTTTTTATTATTCTTTATATTGCTAATTTGTTATACATTGCTCTCTCATTTGTCACTGGATACATTATACATAGAAATTTAACGCTTTCTTCCATCAAAAGATGTAGATTCAGTTTTGCACAGAATAACAACAGCTCATTCAAGTTGTTAAAAGTTAGACAATGAGAATTGTCTAAAATGAAATAGAAAAAAATATATGTGTAAGAAAGGAATGGGGAGGAACAGAGATTATTCACAGCCTTAATCACAAAAGTAAGACTTATGAACTGGGCATCTGCGTAGGGACCCACAAGAGGCATACTTGTGGTTTTAGGTACCTACATTCATTCCATTGCATTCATTGCATGGATAGTGTAAGTTACGATTTAACACCATTCTCTCTCTCTCTCTCTCTCTCTCTCTCTCTCTCTCATAATAATAACTACCGTAATTACACACTTTTACAGAATACTGTTTTTGTCATTTTCAAAAGAAATACTGTCATCTTTTCTTTGTTTGTTGTGTATCCTGTTGTGTTCTCATATAAAAACCTACACCCCCCC
>JASCQY010000036.1:4768957-4779655 GCA_030264315.1 Sardinella tawilis
GTCGACTCACCCGGAACATTCACTATGGAGCTACACACACACACACACACACACACACACACACACACACACACACAAAAAGAGAGAGCAGGGAAAGATAACCGCTAACAATCTAAAACTTCATGAAATCTGCTGCTCATTGCTATCATTATGCCATAGGTCTAAATGAATTGATTTAACCTTTATGCCAATCTGAGGGCTCAGACCTGATTACAATTGTATTGGTCTGTTATTGTGCAATTCTGATCTGCTAAATGATTCATTCAACCTCATCCAAGTTGAGGGTGTGTAGCGAACGGTTTGTCACAAAGCTGTGCCATCCAGTACTTCTTTGGCTTATGCCAAAAGCATCCCAGTGAAGTACAGTCATGCTAGTTTTGGAATTGACACAGAACTTGAATTCCGCTGTTGCTGGTGATTCATAATGTTTCTAGATTACACACCAAATGACCATTATCAGTAATTAACTGCAAATATCTTAGACATAAACAGCAACATCTTAAAAACATTACTGTTTTTCAGTGGCTTCACAAACAAACATCAGTAACAGTTTTCTTGAGAGTGTCAACATGCGCCTGTCATAAACATGACATGACATGCATCATGAACATATAATGACACTTGACACAAATGTTTATGACTGTTATCATTAAGTGTACTTTGGTTTTTGTAATGTCTGCACCCAAAATATTGTCAACATTGCAAAAACAAACTTTATGACAACAGTCATAAACATTAAGTCTCATTAGTCTTCATCAAACATGTCATGCTATGTTTATTACAAGCTTATGCCATTCTTATGTTAACAACCTCAAGTGAAGTGCAACCCAGTCAGTCACCAGTACAATATGTCAGTGTCAGCCATCTGTGTCAGTGTAATTTCTATATATACACACATAATTTCATCTGAATTGTCTTTTGACTACTAGACTAATTGACTAAATTATAAAAGCTAACAAATTCCTATAATGGGTGAGGAAGTGCTTTTTCATGTGTTAGCAATAGTTGCCCTGACATGCGGTATATCAATGTATCTCCATTTCGCCACTCCTTATACCTGTACATTTGTGCATGCGACAAACCATTTTCTTGAATCTCGAATCTTTGAAACATAAACATCTGCAAGTGTCCTGCCTCATGTTCTTCAGTGTGACCATGTCCAATAATGCAGACAATCAATCACCAAAAATAAAGTGCTGTACATCCAATCATGACCAAACGTCTTGGCAGTGAAAATGCCCAAATGTTTGTTCTTGATTATACATTTGAGTCTTACTTTACTGGGAGAAAAGAATAGCCTACAGCAAGCCCATTTTGCGCTTCCTGTGAAAGCAGTGGTTTTGTCAGGTAGTTGTGGCCACATGTTTAGGCTTTTTCACTTTTGGCAACAACTGTGTGTGTATATATATAAATTATATATAAATACAAAACATGACAATATTATTATATTCATACATTCTATTTTTGAGTCCTTAAGTTAGCTTGTAAAATGTCCTCTTAACTAGGCCTACATTGAATCTCCATCAATGGCTAATAGACTTAAAACTTAAAATAATGTTAATGACTGGACATTTTATAAATGTCCCCCTCTGATCAATATAACATTATAGGTGATTTCTTATTCAATATGGCAACTGTTTAATTTTATCACTGCTAATCAGCAAGCAGAGAGAAGTGGTTTAGCAGAAGACAAAAATATACATTGTCATACATTGGATGACTTTGCAGAACTCATAAAGGATGGTGCATTGTATCTGTTGTAGGCTACCTCCATTCATGAAACATTGAGGATAACAGAAAGACTTTGGTTTGAGAAAATAGGCCTAATAATGGGTGTTGGTCAATTTTACAACTCTAAGACATATTATTAAGGCCATGTGCAAAAACTGATCCAGTTATCGCAGAATTCACTAGGCTATCAATTATACGAATGAGATCACACTCTAGGCCAACCAAATAATTGTAACTCTATTGGACCACTAAAACCTTCAACTGTTCTCGCATCACATGCATTGGTGTTATGTCAATGAACATCAATTTCTGCTATTAGCTTGGCCAAACAAAGTAATTTTGCCAATGCAAAACTAGCCAATAAACTGTGTTATTAATAAAGGTACGAAGCGAAAAGTTACTGATAACGATGACATTCGAATACTGATGGGCAGCCACAGGTAGCCTGCACGCTTGCTCCATTATGTGAGACTCCAGTGTCATGACTTGAAGCGGAAGTTAATAGTCAGAAAGGCATGTAATGCTTGGGTCTACACTTACATAACATCACCACCAGAAGCAAGGTGACTAGACTCTCAATTGTGTCTTCTCGTAAAAACCTTAATTCGCCGCGCAACAGTTCGTGTTGGTAATTGCTTTCAACTGTGGCTGTGATTGAAATAGACCTAAAAATGAAAGACGTACCACTCGCTATTGCCCTTTTCCGACTCATGTTGGAAATTTCAGGAAATAACGTTAGTAGGCTAATGTTACAAGTTTAACGTTGGCTGCAACGTGAGCATGGCGCACAGCGCTATCCTCCACACCGAAAGTTAATAAAACTTTTTTACTACCTGGACTGGTTTCCGTGTTCAGCAGATGTCCTTTTTTGGGATCAGAAGAGGGTCTAGAGTATATTTTAAAAAGTGGATATCGTTGCATCAGCCCGTTTCTTTACCGATCCCTATTTTGAAGATTTGGGAATGCGGAAGTCAGTTGCTGTGCCAGCCAGACGAACGCAGGGATGGACAGACGCAACATGACAAAACCAAAGGGCCAGTGAAGTGAAGGAAGAACTGCTCGCTCCTCCCCTTGGAAACCAGAAAACAAACACATCATTGAAGATTTTCTGCTGAAAAGACCCTTTAGCATTCCTATTTCCTCTGAAGACCACATGGGCTTTTCTGTTCCATACGTACAACTTTTGGGGGAGGAATTAGGTTATTGTATAAGTTGTGAATGTGGAAATTAAACCTTCTGTATATCAGTAGGTCTGATGTAATATATTTTCAATCATGTAAAAATGTCCCCTCTTGGAAGGGTGTGGAATTAATTATTTAAACATACGTTGGGCGTATTCCCTATTACTGCACAAGCCAAGGCCCTAGGGGACCAGACAAATCTGAGTAAACAATTCTGAATGTGCTCGGGTTTTGATGGCAACCTAATCCACATTATTCTTTGTAGAATTATGAAGATGTCATGAGTCAGCATGCATCCTTTAAAACTGTCAATCACAGTCATTTCAGTCTCCTCTGTAGACTTTCTGACACAGCACCTACTATAGAACAGAAATCAAGCAGGAACAGCATTTGATGTGAATATTTATTCATAAGCAATCAATGCTCATTTCACTTTTTTGACGAACAAGTCAAAATTCAAATGGTAGAAAAATAAATTATAGTAGAGTACATCTCAATAGATATAGCACTGGATGTTTTCATGGAAAACTCTAAACATTTTTTAACAAATGAATCAAAACACAGTCTGAATGATGACACTGAGGTATGACCCGTGAAGGATATGTTCATAAGCACAACATTCAGAGCTATTAATATACATTTGCCATCAAAAACACAAATCCACTCTGTCCATTCCACAATACAGTAAACCTAGAACAAGAATAAACATAGATGAAACTCTGTTATTATATATAGCATTTCTGCATGCTTTTCAAACCAGAACATGGTTCATACCCATCCATAAAATGAATAGCCATGCTTTTAGCTACATTAGCTACCTGGAAGAGAGTTAATACAAGTTCTTTCACACTTAACATTTTCTTCGATGCAGCCACTCAACCAGTGGCTTCACACCAATGGCACATCAATTCAAAAAATCTTGACAGCACAACATGACATTTAGTCTAGTAGTGAACGGCAATCACTCATCCAGTATAGTTCTCTGTCATACTTGTCACCATTGCACTCATAGAGCCAAAAGAGTGGGAGAGTTGAGGATATCCACTCTGGAATCGCTTTTACAAAACTCATCCCCATCTGGGACCGAGTCCTGTTCCGGGCAGGCAAACGTAAAGACTGACAGGTAGCTACTGCAGGTGGGCGTCGACATGCTCACTACAGGTGTGCTCAGAGGCTCCAGGTCACTCGCCACTGACTTGTAGAGAGTCTCCCAATCTGCCAGGCCCAGCGGCCTGCTCAGGTCTATGTCAGGTACCGAGCGTGCAGTCTCGACGTGCATACGTTCCTCGGCGTTGACCAGCAGATTGTCCAGCAGCTCCTCCCTGATGTCCAAGCTAGGCTCGAGGTCACAGAGGTCACTGACTTCAGCTGTGGCGCACAGTAAAATGTTGGAGTTCCCTGAGATGGCAGAGTAGGGCACGATTGGGTCCTCCAGTTCCTGTAAGGCAGGAGTCTCCTGAGGGCATTCCTCAGATAGTAGCTTGCCCAAGGTGTCAGGGCTGGAGGGCTCCTGCTGAGGTGCGGGAGATTCCTGGAGCACCCCTTCCAGGTCTGTGAGCATCTGACAGGTGGGTCTGTGCGACGCAAGGACATACTCAAGCCTCTTCTTCTCCTTCAGCAGACTGTTGATTTCTGCCTGTAGTGTGGCTTTGTCCTCCTCCAGCTTGTCCGTCTCCTTTGAAAGAAATCAAAATCATGACTGTGAGTATTTTGGAAAAGCACAGACATTTATGCATGCCAGAGTTTAGAACCACATAATACTCCTCCATTAAAAGTAAGTTATCAGGTACGTTTGCTTTACTTACAGCTTGCAAGGTATCAGTAAGTTCCCTTCTTCTATTGCGACATTTAGCTGCAGCCATCTTATTTCTCTCTCTCCGTATCCTCATCTTCTCCTCTTCTTCCGGGGAGAGCTGCAAAAAATCATCAAGGAACACAAAACTGTCAATATGGTCTCATACCTCCTTGGGCTTCAGTTTCCACCTATGGAAAGTGGTCAATGTGCTCTCTCTCTCTCTCTCTCTCTCTCTCTCTCTCTCTCTGCTTGTTCCCTAGAAACATCCACCTGGCACATTGAAAATACATGACTTCTGATTCATAATACCTATACATGCTATGGCTACCTAATGCAGCATTGTTTGCAAAACAGCGCGATCTATCCGCATTTGCTGCAGAGACGTGCAATATTATTGCGCACATGCAGCGCTGAAAAAACGCGTCAATATGTAGCCTACCTTGTCGTTTTTCCCCTTCCTGGTAGAATTTTTGCCCTTGTTGTTGCCAGCTTTCGGGGTCGCAGGAACGGACTTTTGCGTTTCATTGGCCTGCGCTCTGCCCAGAGATGGTGAGACAGACGTGATGATGGTCGGCTGGACCATCCACTGCAAATCTGGGGTTGTTGAGATTGCGGTTACCGTGGGAGCAAACGGAACCTCAGACACCTCCATCTGCCAAACAATGACATAAATATCACATAATCAACAAATATTGTCATAGAATTAATTTTGGTATCTAGTCTAGGTTAGCCTACTGTATAATAATTAGTTCATCTCCCCAGTGATATTCATCCAAAAAAAAATCCATTCACTTTTTCGCGCAGCCACTGGCCTACTGTTCAATAGACAAACCTAGCCTACTTACGGATTCTTCACAACATAGCATAATAATATTATATAATCCATGCAATAATTGGTTAAAATATATTTAGACATCCAAAAATAGACTCCTCCAGATCAATATTCGACTTTTCATTGTTGCTGACGTCAACACTGACGCAAGGCTGCTGTGGAGTCTCCTCAATGGGTTGATTTTTCTCAATGAACCACTGTATAGGCACTCCCAATGTTGGATTAGCATGCATGATGGTCATTTCATAGACCCATCATAAATCTCTATTATGGAAATAATTAAAGCATAGGCACATTTCCTATATAATTCCCCCTGTGCAAATCCATCACGAAGATGACCACACAATACGGCAAAAGCACTATGTCTTATCAAACATGGTCAATTCGTTTCAATTCACATTGTCTACATGATCAACAGCTGTCATTGACATTATTGCGTAACATCTCGCATATATAAACAAAACTCCCCTTCATCAAGTGTCAGGTATGACATAGCCTAAATCAAATCAACATCCATTGTTTTCTTCGCACCCAAGCTCTTAAGATAGGGTTAACGCATGCACCAGCGACATAGCTACAGTATCCCCTTCTCTTCTGATGACTGCTGAGTTCTACCTGGGTGTTCTCTGCCGGAGAGGCGGATGAGGTGGACAATAAAGCGTCCGCTTGCGACTGTGGGTAGTAGGCGAGGGTTTCCCCAGCTGGAGATGATGCTGAGCTGCAGCGTGACACGGAATCAGGGTCGGTATTCGCGTTGTTCGAAAACATGTTTCTTCTTTAATTTCACTGGCAAGCGGAAAACAGACGAAAACAAAAGGCTACTTCGCAGTTATTTTTAAAATCCTTTCCAGATGTGTTTTCTTCTCCAGGTTCGTATAGCCTACCTGGTAACTGATAGACCACTGTGCTAGCTCCTCCTATTTATAGTCTGTCAGAATTTTATGAATGAACTGAGATTGTACCATTTGAGCAAAAAGCAGACGCGCAATATTTTAATGCAGAAAACGTATGCCTCTGAGACAAAAAATAATACGTATTTATATCTATTTAGATTTAGCTATATACCACCAGAAGAGCAGACTGAAGGTGGAGGTTTAAAAACACAAGGATATATTCAATGATGGAACCCCCCATCAGAAAGAAATAGGCCGGGCACGTGTAACACGTTCATTCATAAATTTATGCGTGGAGGTCGATCCGACCTGACACTTGGATACTGTGAAAACAGCTGCAGCCTGTGCTTATAGACCTATGTTAATATAGATTGTAGCCTATATTATTTCATTATTATTATTATTATTATTATTATTATTTGAACAGTGCCTAGATGCAATGATGAGTGGTGCTATTGCAATCAAGTCATGTCTTCCAAAGGAATGAAGAATATTACATTCTTCTCTTAAGTACTATCAAATATCAGACAAGATACACAAGACAAGATACAAGACAAGATGTTGATTGTACAGAGAAGCTCACACCTGATATTCTTTATTCCTTTGGAAGACATGACTTGATTGCAGCACCACCACTCTAGGCAATGTTCAATTTGAAATAGGCTAATATAGGCATATAAACATGCTGCAGGCTGCCTACTCGGATGGGATTAGTAAGGGTGGCAGCTCTGTTTATACTTTGAAAACAGAAGGCTATCATTATAGGCATGTGTTTGGACACAACTTGTTTTTCGTACTTTGCACATTCATAACATCATTTCCCTATGATTAACCAAGGTTAGGGGTGGGCTATCAGAATGCAATTTTGCATTTAGGTGCAAAAAAGGTTATATGGGTGTATGGGTTAATACAATGGTTCTTTTTTTTCAGTTTGCATAAAACATGTGACCTGAAGTTTACACACAGTGCAACTTATATTACGGGATTACTGTTCAGAGTGCACATTACTTTGCTTAACCAGTTGGTAACTGTAAAATAATGTTAATGTAACATTTCTAAAAATTCAACAATATTTTTTGAAGATATAAATTAATAAATCATCTAAGGCTATTTCAAATCTTCTTGTATGGATGTGCATTATCTCATATGCCACAATAGAAGAGTCATGTTGTTCAAATTTGTTTAAAATCTCATAACACTGATAGGCGTATAACAAACTAAGATGTTTTTAGAAGAAGAACTCCACAATGTGAAAGCATGTGCACATGGCAGAAATACATCCATGCATGAGTGCAATATGCATAGTAGTCTCACCCCATAATAATGTGTAAAATGTTCAATAATTCAGGGCCAATTGGTCTTGAATAATAATAATGAATACTGATCATGCCCTCTGTTTGTCCGTTTTGAGCATGTTTAATACATTATTCATTCCATGTTGATGTGTGATGCACTGCTAGAGCTACACGGTGATTCCACAGGTCCTGCATAGACATGGAAGCCCCATGGATCATGACCAACAATACTGTCACAGGCTTTTGGGCAGGCAGGGATTGTGATTGTTCACTCCATGCATGTACATAACGGGTGCCAGTGCCAGCTAGCCTAGCTGTGGGTACGGAACATTAGTAAGCCTTCCTCCCAACACCTCAAGGGCCTGCTGGTCAGTTGTCAGGCAGCCTGGGCTTTCCGGACAACTGACTAATGCGCTCAACTCCTGATCTAATGTTGCTGTGAGGTCAAGGGGTCAAGTACAGGGCTGCACTATGCTGGAAGACTTTCGGTCACACATGCAAAATTTCAGCTGGGCCCTTCATTTTCTTACTGTGCAGCGGCCTATTGTAAGTCCACTGGAAACATAAGCTTCACTGGGTCTCATATTTTCAGAGTGCCAGATCCAACATAGCCAAGTTAAAGAATGAGGAGGCAGTTCATAGATGTTCCTCAATAGACATGCTAGAGGGGCATTCACTTATAGGCCTACTTTACATTGTCCTTGCTAGCACGGCTAGCACCTTTCATTGTTACCCCCAAGGTTGGGAGTTCGAACTCTGATTGTGCATTTGTGCAGAACAGTGGCTGTGGCTCACAATGCAGTTACACAAGACAACGGCCTGTCTGCTTTGTCTTGTTCTCTGTGAGTTTGACACACCCAGGTTCATGCAGTCTACAAAATTGACAGTGTGTCTGCTTTATAAACTACACCTCCTCAAAGTCTCTGTCCATCTTTTTTATATGAATCATAGAGATTACCACAGGTCAAATGTTGATGAAAATCAATGATTTAAAATTTGGTTAAGGTGTCTTGAGGCAAGTCCAAGTCTAGTTTAATAGTCAAATCAGTTTTAAAGATGCACAGTAGCAATTATATATTGATGTGATGCATAAAGAATGCTAGCATTTATGAGGATGAATATGGGGGAGAGAGTGAGTTCATCCAACCTACTGATTACCAAGCCTTCACATGAACTTACCAATACTTAACACCAGGGGGCAATATTGTACTATCCTATCTAAACCCCTCAGCATTATACTGTATTGAAGTTTCTTGCTTGTTGCTTGCTGAGAAATATGGGGGTTCACTTTCCTTGCACAGAAAATGAAGTCAGTTATGAATCATCTGGTAAAAAAAAAGAATTAGGCTAAGTTTAGGGAAGTGAAAAGAGTGAGCAAACATCCACTGACACCAGCTTGAACTCACAGAAAGGCAATAGCTGAGCTTTTCAAGAAGCAATGTTCAGTGAAATGAAAACAGAAAGACTTTGCTCAGATAACCTGCCCAAAATGTCAGCAGGTAGGTGGCTGAGTTTAAGCATGTAGATATATAGATATATTACCACATCTACCTAAGTTTTACAGGGTATGTTTATAGAATTTATCATCATTGCGACCTTAACCAGAATGTGCCATGGGTCAGGAGACAAGAGGAAGACACTGCCTCTTCTTTCTTTTCAAGACATTATTCCAGTAAAGTGACTTGGAGTACCAGGTTTCTACATAAGCAGCGGCCTACAGGCCCAGGGTAGATAAAAGAGTATGTCGGTTTGTATCGGGCCATTCTGGTGTCAGTCATATATACTGCCCATTACGAACACGAGTTACTTCAATTCATTTGTGATGCTAAGTGGTTGGTGTTAAGCATGTGAGACCACCAACAGAAAGATCAAAATGTTTTCCATTAAAGCTTGTTACCAAGGTATGGTCCAAGCCAATAGTGGTTTATTCTCAATGCAAAATGTTCACACAATATCATTTCAATACTCATTCAATAAATAATAATAACAATACTCATGGCTGTCGATTCAACGAATAATTTTAAAGTCTTTGTGCTCTAATGCTTCAATCTTCTTCTCGTTCTTGAACTCAGCCTTGTCAATTTTTGATTTCGGGCTTCCTGTGGTCTTCAGCCATTCCTGCATCTGCTTCACTTTGTCAGCTGGTCCTTGAAGCTGCCCTTGCACTGTGCCTGCATCAGTGTTCTGCACCCAGCCAACCAGGCCTAACTGCTGTCCTTCTTTCTGAAAAACAAAAATGGTATTATATTATGAAACATTCAGAAAAAAACCCAAAACAAAACAAAACATAACAAAACATAATTCTTTTAATTAGGTATTTTGAAGACGCTTGATTTATTCTACTTAATGTGCTTTTTCTAATGTCGTGTAATTGATGTTGTTGGTTGTATCATGGCAAATCCTCCCATGATGACTTCAAAGTGTCTGTCAAGGGCTGTGCTATGTATGGTCTTTAAGTCATTTGATCCTCAGAGCATCACAAGAATATAATGCTTCATATCTGAATCAAAATCAGCCTTCATCACTCCTGGATTGTAACAATAGGCTATCCCAAATCCAGCATGGTTCAGAACTTGATTTATGGGATATCAAGCTTTATGTAGGTCATTTCCAGCAAATTCATTATAATTTTAATATTTTTGCATTCATATATTCTGAAAATATCCATATAGAAACAAATTAACAGCCCACGTCATAGCATAACATTTAAACCATTCTGAAATTTTGATTTCACAAACAGGAATTTCGTCTCTGAGACAGTCACAAGGTAACACTATTGCTTGGGATAAAAGACTACCTTACGCTACCATATGGATGTTGTCGTGAAGTGACTGCTCTGAATAGAATGTTCAGTATTTTTCTAACATTTTGTGCGTGTGTGATGTTTGGATGCCCTACGGAGCCCTGCTAGGGTCATGGTGGGGAATATTTCTGAACCGCACTTTTGCGTTCCCTCGCAATAGTTTTGCGT
>JASCQY010000036.1:4779755-4801379 GCA_030264315.1 Sardinella tawilis
TAAAACCCAATCATTCAACTCAAGGAGAGGTGCACAATAAGCTTATTTCCAAAAATGGGACAGTATCACTTTAAATACTTACATTATCAGTGGATAGAAATGCTGCACAGTATGTCTGAAGTTGTCTGTCTATATGTTAAGGAGTGATCAGTGTTTGCTGGGTGTGCTGAACTACACTAAAACTCCGGGAGGTGAGAGACGACTTCGGTCCAACATTCTGGAGCCTCTTCTGGATGTGGATACCATCAACATTCGGCTAGACACCTTACAGGTCCAGCAGATTTTGCATTCTCATGCATAAGAAACCACCTCATGTATAAGTCTTTCTGCCTGGTAAATATTGTACCACATACAGATTTCTATGATCTATTTTATCTCTCGCAGGAATTCTTGGAGGATGAGGAGCTCTTCTTTGGTGTGAAGAATGGTAAGACACTGCATTTGCCAAGACTTGAACACAAAACAGAAACTATTGAGATATCCTGAATGTGTATCATGAAGTACGTTACATAATCTTCATGGTGGCAATCAAGTCAATCACAGTTCATGAAAGGCAATTTAGTGCTTGTCAGTCTAGTATTAATGTTTTTTGTTGTTGTTGTTGTTGTTTTTTTTTTTTTTTTTTAATGTGTCATCTGTGTGCTCTTACTCCGCAACTAACTAGTGTGTTGGTGCAATTTTGCAGCCATTGCACATTTTTTGGATATAGATCAGCTGCTGTCCTCACTCATCCAGATTCCAAAAAAGGAGACGGTAAGGATATGGAGATGCAGTGCTTTCAGACTTTATTTACTGTTAAGGCACAACAGTGAAATTGCTTTGCAGCAGGCCCCTTTTTGATGCAAAGCTGCAGTGAAATCATTGTTCCAGCACCTTCAGGATTGGCTGCTCCAGACCTTTTAAGTATTTGTATGTAAAGGACTTAGGGCTAGGGAGATATTAGGATTCGGTCTGCGGCAAAAATGATGGTACCCCCTTATCCTTATATTGTATTGCAGAACAATTGTTTCTACATCAACAATGCACCACTTCCTGAAAAATAAATCGCCCGCAATCATGCTATGAAAGAACCTATTTAGGGAGAAGGTGAACAGGAAACCTTGAAGTGGTTATTGTGTATTGTGTGTTTGTGTGTGTGTGTGTTAGTGTTTGTTTGGTTTAATGTGTGATGTGTTAGTATATACAGTGTCGTTCAGGATGAAGTATTGTCCTTTGTTAGGTCCAGGTGGCTGAGGCTAAGATCACCCATGTAATTCAGCTGAAGCACACTCTGGAACTAGTCTCACGTTTGCGGGTAAGGTACCTTATCTTTCACATACTGGTAAGGTTGGGCACAGATTGAATGGTATTGAATCAGGATCAACTCTCAGTACCTTTTTGCCATGCCACCAAATTGTGATCTCGCATCTGAAAAGTGCATTTCTATTATGTGGACCAAGTTAACATGTACTGTATGTCCAGAGTTTTGAAATATCTAAATAAAAAAAAATATTGTTTAAACGCATTACAAAATATCCGTTTATAAAAATATCTTCATGCATGTACAACTGGGCCTTGGTTACTAAAAAAAGGTACTTTTGGGTGCCAGCATTGAGCACTAGGTACAGACTCCAGTAGCCCACGAATATTGGTTCAAACCTGAGAGGTCCCCCATCCTGCATACTGACTGCTGGTCAGTGTTAAAGCAATAGTCTGGAGTAAATCAATCCATAATCCTATTGTTCGATAGCCTGGGAATGCCCATGCTCCTTTGCATGCTCATACCAAACTGCTCGGAAGCCTGGCGACCTAGGCCAAAATTTTTACATGGTTTTGGGAACCAATCACAAACAGGGAAGGGACGGCAAGACGATAACACACATTATTTAACAGGTGGAACCGCACGTACCCTACAAGAAAATTAATAGGTGGTTTCCAGACTAAATCTCACTTGTGATTTAGTTTGACATTAGCCAGGCTAATTGTTCAAGGTCATCTAGTGCTGTTCATAGGAATAAGAATGGCACAATGTAGATCGGAGAGCAAAATAGCAGCCAACACAGACTAATAAGGGCAAGGAAACACTGTTTCAATTTTATTTTCCTGTAGGCTGTTCAGTTAAAGTTGGCTGCTGGTTTGCAAATTCAGTAAAATTTTCTCGTTCTTGTTCTTTCTATCAACAGTATTTTACAGGCAACCTTGAACAACAGGGCTACTGGTTGTTCAACTCTGGACAATCACTTTAAAACTAAGGGGCAAGAGAAATTCAAGAGAGGGGCAAAGTAATGTCAGTATGTGACATTTCGAAGCGTTGTGCTGACCCACACATGTTGATGAGATCAAGATGTAAAGACGATATAAATTTCCATTCAAAGCTTCATACCTGACTTTGCTAATGTGTACTGTATTACATACATGTAAGATAGGCTGTATGATTTTAAATGTAAAAATCTGATAAATAGATATTAATGATTTTAACAGGGAGTCCTGAAGAACTGTAAAACAGCACTACTCATGGCTTACTCCTCTATGCTGGAAGATAACAGGTAAAAGAGCATCTGTAATTTCATCTCAGTTTCAAATTTAATGTACAGTATCTAACAATGCGAATCCTACAACATTATTAGTTGCTTCAGATATACTCAGAACATGACTTATGGAAACAGAGTCTGAAATCATCAACATTTATTTTAGAGACACTTGGAACACATCTTGATATGTGAATCAATCCATAGCCCTATTGCTCGAGGTCAGTGAGTGCTATGAGAAGGAAAAAAAATCTGAAAATCTGATGCAGCATAGACAGAAATGCTAATAGACAACTAAACACTAATCAATGCACTTTCAGTTTCATTTTTTATTATGCCCCATCCTGTTATAGGTTCACTCTCTGGTCTGTGGTTATGTTTTTTGGAGTATGCTCTATAGTTCTTTTTCCTACAGACAGCACTCTTTGACATCGAACAAAAGGACTATTTATTGATTCACACTAGATTTCAGTTAATCACAGATGTTACAAATTGTATTCAGTTGAGAGGGTACATCCCACAGCACACTGTTTTAAATGTTTCAGGTTTGCACTGATGCTGGAGCAGATCAAGACTGTGATTAGTGATGATGTGAACTACATAAGTGGCAGTCTGAACATGCGTACACAGAAGTGCTATGCTGTGCGGCCTAACATCAATGAGTTCTTGGATATTGCCCGTAGGGCATACACTGAAATTGTTGATGACATTGCAGGTGATTTTTAAGCCTTTTAGAAAATTAGATCTATGACTAAATGCCTGTTTAAAATTTTGTAAAATGCCCACTGTTTAACAATTGTTATTGACCAGTTAATTATCAGATAACTGATTCAAATACATTTGATAATGGACAGAATTAGTGAACCAGCTAGGAGGGAAGTACAGCCTTCCTTTGCGTACCAGCTTTAGCACAACACGAGGCTTCTATATCCAGATGAGGCTCGAGGGTGTGGCTTTACCAGGAGGACAGATGCCTTCAGAGTTCATCAAGGTCAGACAGTTATTTATTAGCTACTAAGGGTATGTATAAATGTGTTGTTTGCCAACTGGATTCACTGAGTAGAATTAGACCCATAGACCCAATACAGTTTTTGTCCTCCCCAAATTACCCACATACCATATGGGTAATTACCATTCCAGTTTAATCAGTTCAATTCAATTATATTTATACAGCAGCATTTACAATAGAATTGGTTGTGGCGCGTTACAGACATTCTCTGGAGCACCCAAGAGCAACAAGGGCAAAGGACAGCTCTGTAGTGGTGGTTATTCAAGGAAAAAACCTTGGGCAGATCCATGGCTCAAGGGGCCTCCCCAGCTGTAAGGGGTCATGCAGGAAATGTGCAGTCAGTAGTTACTAAAACAGATAGTCTACAGTTTGTCCATGGTTTTGACTGAGCATTGTGATAATTCCAAAACATTCCCACAACATTATGTGATAGTCAAGCCATAGAGGGTTTGTCTAAAGTTCTGGTTGGACAGAACCAACCAACCATGCCAAGTTGATGGCCAACCATAAATTGAAAGAGAAGACAATATAGAATATCAGCTTGTGAATAAACTGGAACATGGAATAAGCCATTTTCACGCACCAGAAGTCTCCATTGACTCATCTGGAGTTAACCGCTCTTTCAAAAATCTGAATATCACTTTGTGGCCATGAGTAACTTTCACAATTGGACAGCTACTAGTAAAATGAAGTCAACCATAGCTGGATGACATGCCTGTCTCCTTTTTATGCAACACTGACAGGTCACGAAGTACAGGACCAACTATAGCTTCACAACAGCAGATCTGATAAGAATGAATGATCGCTGTGATGAGGCCTTGCGTGAGATCTACCATATGTCATATGTGTGAGTACCGTATTCTAGTAATAGAAGAATGATAACTTCTCAGGTAACGGTCTTCAAAAATTATTTTACAGTTTTATTTTATTTTATTCTATTTTATTTTACTTTCTCACTTTTTCGTAGGGTGGTGTGTAAGCTGTTGACTGTTGTGCATGATCACATCCACTGCCTGTACAAGCTGTCAGATGCTGTTTCCATGCTGGACATGCTGTTGTCTCTGGCCAATGCCTGCACAGTGTCAAAGTACGGTAGGTGTGCTCACATAACCCATGTATACACTTATAACTAATAGCTGGTAAGGTAAGGACATTGTGGAGTTTAGCCGATTAAAGTTCTATTTGAACATTTTCAGATTATGTTTTTCAAAAATATTGTTTAGTATGTAGTATTTTTTACCTAATTTAGGAATGCAGTCTCATACCATTGTTTGTACATTATTAAATGTCACTTATCCTCCGAATGAAATTCTGCTCTTAGCAAAGATCCTTATATAGTCCCTCTCTGTTCTTAGTGCGTCCTGAGTTTACTGACACTCTTGCCATCAAAAATGGCCGCCATCCTATTCTGGAGCGCATTGGTAGACAAGAGCCTGTCTCCAATAACACCTACATCTCTGAGGGCAGCAACTTCATCATCCTCACAGGCCCCAACATGAGTGGAAAATCCACTTACCTGAAGCAAGTAGCTCTGTGCCAGATCATGGCTCAGATCGGTAATAAGTGCTTCACTTTTACTGTGTGTGTGTGTGTATGTGTGTGGGACATGTGGCAGTGCTTAATGTTGTAGTAAGTAAAGCTTTTTTGTGAGATATACACTATATTCTATGTAATTCATAATTATATTACGCTTTCGCTCAATCCCATTCAAGTAAACAGAAAGGTCACCGTGGGAAGGATGAATTGCTCTTGATTAGATCAGAGAGTGGGCTCCATTGACATAAAGCCACCCTAGAAAGTGTTCAGGATACATGAATTGGCGTTAGATGGAGAAAAAGTATCAAGTTAAGTGGCAATTGGAGGATAAATAGGAAGGCTAAAGCGGTGCATGTGTGTGTGTTTGTAGGATCTTTTGTACCTGCTGAGTATGGCTCATTTCGCATTGCGGACCAGATCTTCACAAGAATTGGAGTTGATGACGATCTGGAGACGAATTCCTCTACGTTTATGGTGGAGATGAAAGAGGCAAGTTGAAAAGAACTTAAAGTGCTGTGCCACTTCATTAATTTGATTTAGCTAGATATACTATGCTTGACACGTAGACCTATTCCAATAGTCAAGTCACATTTAAAAGCAACAGAAATGGCAATTAGCACAGTCATTCATTTAACATGAACTAAAAGCAGTATCACATACAACAAACCGATTTATGTCCTATATTATTGTCATGGAGTCATTTCATTGAAGTTGTCACTGTGTCTGCGTGATTTCTTTTTTTTTCAGTCATTTGAATTGAATCTGCTTTCAGATTGCATATATAATCCACAATGTGAGTAATCGTTCACTCATTATCATCGATGAGCTGGGACGTGGCACAAGCGCAGAGGAAGGGGTTGGAATCTGTCATGCAGTTTGTGAATTCTTGCTGAACATGAAGGTGCCAGTGACACTGCCACTGAACATTAACCAATCTATTTGGCTGCCAATAATTGTGGACATCTCTAAATTTCACTGTGGGTTGTTAATAGTGTGGAAGTTAAGGAGGCTGAAAGTTTGTCTCACTAGCATGCTAATGGCCTGAGAATTGTGGGTTCAACACCCTTGAGATCTTGAGCAAGGCACTTAAATAATTGACAAATGTAAGTCAGTTTGGAGAAGAGCATCTGGTAAATGTAAACATCCTATTTAACCATATTATTATGCCCCACTATATAGTAAAGCTAGTAGTGATATATTGTGTGATTTATTTAAGAAATAATGTACCATGAGATTTAACAGATTTCATACCATAATTGCACACCAGCAAATATTGCTCAACAGCACATGAGCAACTTAAACAGAAGAGCTTGGTGGGGAAAAAAAAAGAAATCAAAGGGAAGAAAGTGGAATCATGCAAAGCATTCATGGAAATGAATGTACAGTTTCAGTTTTTTACATCGGTTTGCTGACAGATGTAAAAATGTCTTGCAGGCTTTTACCTTGTTTGCCACCCATTTCTTGGAGCTGTGCCAGCTGCAGAGCCTGTACCCCAATGTGGAGAATCAGCACATGCTGGTGCAGCACACCCATGCGGAGGGCGCTGACCGTGTGGTGTACACCTACCTGCTCAGCCGGGGGCAGTCTGAGGAGAGGAACTACGGTAACACACACAAACACACCTGTTCAGTTCATTTACATGGCCCAGTCTACATGTGTTACAATTTTGACATTGATTTTCTTTATTTTTGTGTCACAGGTATTAGAGCAGCTGAAATGACCTCTTTGCCCAAAACCATTATTGAAGAGGCCAAAGCGATAGCCGCTAGAGTTAGCCAGAAGTTATGGGTATGTTAATTTCATTTCTTATACACCTCTGTGCTGGTTACAGCTATGGCTGGAGCCGTTATGTTTTCAGGTTGTCTACACTTGTGTACATCTGTCCATTCCAGTCATGGAAACATGATATCTCAAGAATTCCTCAAGGCATGTGCTACAGTTTTGGTATACATGTAGATGTGGACTCATACGTTAACTGATTATATTCTAGAGGTGAAAGTTCAAATTCACAAGTTGGCAAATGTTTATGCCATTTTTCACATATGACTGCAGGAGATGAATATACACTAACACACATCAATTCCACTTGGGTGTGACCTGGAATTAGTTTGGAAATAATGGCCCCATTTGCGGCATCTGTACCCCATCAAGGGCAAGTGCCCCTCAGTTTGAAAACCAGTATTCAGTGACCTTAAACAACAGGGCTATAGACTGATTCACACCGGAGTTCTCCCTCAGTGTGCATAATGATTGCTCCTGTTATTCTATAAGAAGTTATATTGAGACAAGTGATTGATGGCCATTAAGCATGTTGTCACATTCTGCCCTAGGCCAAGCAACAAAGTGACCTTGACACAGTTCGTCAACGAGCAGTCTACCACCTTGCCACCCGGCTCATCCAGACAGCACGCAACTCGCAACTGGATCCAGACAGCCTTCGTCTGTATTTACAAGGACTCAAGAAACAATATGAGGATGAGATGCAAACAGTTACTGAATATACTGAAGAATAAGTGTGTGTGTGTGTGTGTGTGTGTGTGTGTGTGTGTGTGTGTGTGAGGGAGAGATAGAGAGAGAGAGCGAGAGAGAGAGACTACTGCATGTTGGGATAGCAAACAGAAACAGAATGTGGCCAGTCTTGTGGGACAGTCGTATTGTCGAACCAAAAATTTGTTACTTTGTTATGATATTTATTTATTTATTTATTTATTTATTTATTTATTTATTTGTAGACTAGAGCTTTCTAGAAGTAAGAATTAACTATACAGTCGAGGTGATTTGTATTTGTGACCAATTTCATATCACACCCATGTTCTGTATTGTAGGCACAAAAAGAAATGTCAGGAAGGTTTGCATATAGTCAAATTTAAACAAACATACATCTATGCAGGTAAATTGTGTGGAGGGGGTTGTAACCTCTGAAGCATTGTTCAGTACATTTAATTACACTTATAATACAATTACATTTACAATAAATGATATTGAAGGTTTTGCCTGGAATTGCTTAAAACCTGTTTGTCGTCCAACAAATAGCAGCCTTGTGGATGTGCAAGCTGCGCTAACAGACATTTTTTGCAACCCTACAGTATCATAGGTTCTTACTTTTGAATTAATAATGTGGATGGACTGTGGTAGTTTTAACCCAGTATTTTAGGATAGTCATCAAAGAGTGTATAGACAGTATTTTCTTTCCTTCCCATGTAGTCATTTACAGAAAATGTTAATGATTTTTCATGCAGTCTTTCTGAGACTTCATTTGTTGCCATCCAATATTTTTCATCATTCCTGACTCTTGATTCTTAATTGGCTCTTTTTCGTATTTGAATGATCTGCGGTACACAGTACGTGACTGACATTATAGGAAAAGAAAAAGTGCTGCCTGTACTTGCTCCCACAATCAGATTTTTTACTGAGGCCTTGCAACTTTGCTGTAGGAGTGACCCTTAATAAGACATATTACTGTACTCTGGTAATGCATGCAAAACTGCACAGTAGCCTACATGACCTCCAAAGGGGGTCAGTCAGTCAATGCATCTACAATTTTCAGTAATAACTTTAATGGAATTCCAGTATGAAGCTACCATGTTACATTTTATTAGCTGAAATAAACCAAATTTTACTTTTTTTTTTTTTTGCTGTGATCAGCGCAAGCATACATCTTTTTGCTTGTTGCACTTAACATTAGCACTTTTTGAATAATGTAGCCACAAAATTGCAGAAATACAGCTAGGCAATATCTAGCCAAAAAAATCACTTCTCCATGAAGAAAGCACGGTTCAGTCGGAATTATGTAATTAATTAAAAAAAATCTAATTTCACTTTTTAATTGGCTCGCAGTGAGATCAATTTATACAGGAAATACTGTAATTGTTATGTGGTCAGATTTTCGAAGGGGCGCATCGTGAGAATTAGATCACCTATCGCACTACAACATCGAGAGCTGAAGCTGTGCCTTTTAGAGGCAAATCCTCTCATCGCGAGAGCCCATGCTCCTTCCGAGGGTGTCATTCCCACCCTTGCATTGTGCGCTCTGTCCTGAGAAACGATTTAGCGCTGCGACGACGCACCTGACTGCCCCATTGGACGGACATATGCGCCCCAGCAGTTGGGAAGGAATCAGTGTTCCTGAGTCACTACAATAGACCAGCGCAACCTCATTCCAACATCAGTAGCAGCAGCAAAATCATTACAGGTGTGCCAGATATTTTCTTCTATAAAAATATGGATCACTGTATTGTCATCCGGAAAGCGGTAGACAGAGCTAGCTAGTTAACGTTAGCTAGCCTTGGTTTTGCGCATCGTAAGTTGGTATCAGTCGGCAAACTTGCGGGCCTGCCACTGGACCCTTTGCCATGCCGACGCTTTAGCGTGCTTGAGAGGTGGGAAATTATGGGAGGCATGAGGATGGCAGTCTGACGTGAGGCCCTTGTAAGAGCCTAACCTACCGCTTCAATAATCTGACAGTCATTGTGGAACATCATGATTAAAGCCAGCTAACATTAGCCAGACTGTGATGTCTCATGTTAGCTCATTGAGCCCACAAATAATAGCATTCCATATACTAATGAATTGTGAAGTTGATAACGAGAATATTTTTAAGTAGAGTTTACTGTTCATTTCATGGCCCATGACACTCGGTTCAACACCCCACGGTGAGGTAGCGCCATGGCTCTGGGGTGGGTGTCAGACGCAACTGAAATGCATGCCGGTGCTAGGCAGCTAAACAAGGCAAACCTTACGAGCTAGCAAGGCTCGCGCTAGCAACACTTGACTGCAGCAGCTCAGACGATATTCTGGCTAATAGCACAATCTAATCATTGCATATTGGGTTTTGTAAAGCTAACGCAATGATAATTTGTGGAATGATTAATATAAATTTACTTTGAGATATATTATTTAAAGGCTGCAATGTCAGAAGTCGAGGCCTAACAAGATGAAATCGCTGTAACGTTAACGAAGCAAAGGGAATTAAATGTAATGAAACAGTTCTACTCGTTGCTACACGCCTGGGTAAAGTATTTTAAAGGGGACTTTTAAACATTTGCTCATTGTTAAGCTTGTGTGTTACAAGAAAGAGTAGGCATACAGTTAACGTAGAACATTAAGCACATGTGTCCTTTTGCTCGAGATAAGGCCAGGTGGCTATGATGTCTTCCTGTGGTGACTATATAATGACACTAATGAGCGATGTCAAGTTTTGCAATATGGAAAGATAAAGCCTTGACCCATTCGTTCGTCTCTCGCGTATCCAGTAGAAGCGTGTGGACGTTTTACTGTTAAAATCATCCAGCAGCATGGCTTGGACTACTCTTGTCATCACTGCTTTCATTTCACAATGGTCATTGTGCAGGCGGGGCTCCGAAACTGGAGCGGGCAGTGGGTGGGGTAAGCTCGATTACTAATGATTGATTATTAGGATGCAATGTTGTCAATATTTTAGATGTTTCGCACTGACACATAATATAAACAGTAGTCTATTTCACTTGTAGCCTTTACACATCTTACCACTTGCACACAGTGTACTGTAGAAGAAACTGATGTGTGTGTACATGTAATATATAGTCTCTGAGTTGAAATTTAAACGTAGAGGAAGATCTCTTCTTAATGACATCCAGGCTTGACTTGTGCCTATGCACAGTGCGTAGTGCCTACCCATAACAGGAGGAAGCCTAGATAACTTGCCATTGAATTACCACATGAAATTATATTTTAAGTGTAACCCAAGAGCAGTTGAGTAAATACTTGAATTTCACAACTGGTTATAAATTCTTACATATTCCATGGCAATGCTATCTGTATACTAATCATGTTGTCTGAGGAAGTTGTTGGAGGGAGTTGTTTATTGTGCACAGTTGTTGCATCAAAATTGATACAGTAGGCTATTCAACACTTACAGGATGGCGTAGGTTCTCTGGCAGTACTGAACAATCTCTGACAATGCTGTTTTGAGAATCTCAGGCTGTTTGCCTTCCTACCGTTGGCTATTACTACCTGGCACTCATCTGTCACTTACAAATGGCTGAATCATTGGTGAATCATCAGTTTTAGAATCAGACAAAATGACTACTCAATTAGGCTGTGTTCACACATTATTCCAAATTGGACTCAATTGCTTGTAATGCGTGCAATTACATCTCCCATGTGTCCTACAGTATATGTAGTAAATTGGATACTTCAAAACCATTTATCTTTGATGTAATCACACTGATCGGAACTTCAGAGACATGATGCATGAGGCAACTTTTTGAGCAATGTTGCTGGGCAATTACATGACTGGTTCCATGTATTCTTATTGGATGATCATGAGAATTTTCTTATGGATGATTAACCTCAGAGATATTTAATACTCACCTCTCCGTAGGAAAGATAAATAATAATAATTTGATATCTAATATCAATGAAATGTACCTGAACAACATTACCCAGCAACATTGCTCAAGACATAGGCCTAATATTGTTCGTACGCATTGCGTCTTGACACTGTGCACTAACAAGGAAGTTCTTTCTTAATAAAATTCTTCACACTCGCAAGTTCTCTACATTGCATAACAAAAATGACTGACTCTCTCAACTTAGTTCTCAACTCTCATTTCAAGTCACCTTTGTCACTTTTCTTTAATTAGTCATCTCCTTTATGTTTAATTGCCAAAATACCTTGGCAAATATTGGTCGTTGGTTAATCAAATATTAACCATGCCTGGTCTTTCTGTGTGACTGCTACTACATTGAGTAATTAAATATTGCGGTGTCAAATTGAAGCCCTCATTGTGAAAGAGTTTATGAACTGAAGACCTCCTATTCTGCCCAAAGTTATGACTGATGTAATGACACTACCATGCTGAAAGACATAGCCTAACCCACACACAGTCCCAGTAGCTTCGCTGTAAGGCCTTGTGGTTATTTAAATAGGCGGAACTCTGAGTTATTTGAAGTTCAATGATATTAATAGCCAGACACATGAGCCATGTATTTATTTGCCTTGTGTGGTGTGATGGCCTTATTAATGAGCATTCGTGAGAACCAAATGTTCTTGCCCTGTTATAATTGTTGTTGTTTTGTTTACATATTTCAGATGGTACTAGCCTAGGACCACTTCCATGTCCTGTCTCAGAGACTTATACCCAAAACTCACCGGTTTTATTATACTTGGTTATAGTATGGCATGTTTCCATCATGATCACGCTTCATCATGTTTGTCCAGAAATGCAACCCTTTTTTCTTCGGAAGTTGTATTGTAGTTTTCCCATTGGAAACATCACTGCTGGCCCAATATCTATGGACCTCTGCCACTGCGGCATCAGCCATGGAGAAAGGATGCTCGACCCAGTGTTCGAGATTGTTGATTAAATACCGTATATGACTAATGAATTTCTGTCTCTTCCCTGTCCCCCTATAGGATGGCTGTGGAGCTGTATGACTCGCAGTACTTGCTGATCCTGGCACCATCTCTGGTGGTTGCTCTCATATTCCTGTTCTTCTGGCTGTTCATGAAAGAAACGTCATATGACGAGGTTCTGGCGCGCCACAAAACTCAATTTAAGTATCCAAACGTACGTCCAGAGGTCCGCAAGAAAAACGATAAGAAGAAGAGCAAGAAGAAGGAGGGAGGCGGAGGGGTGGGTGGCGGCGGCGGTGGTGGTGGTGGCGGCGGGGACTCCGAGGAGGAGATACGAGACGCAGACACGCCCGAAGCCAGTACCAGCGCCGTGTCTGAGGAGGAGGAGCTCTCAGATACGGTTGCTAGTGCGGCACCAGTGGTGACGGCAACTCCACCTGTTCCGGCAGAACCAGGTACCGGAGTGAGGAAGAGGAGGGAGAGGAAGCAGAAAGCGGCTTCAAACGCTGTGACCCCGCCATCGGAGGAGCCAGAGGTCAACAGCTCCAAGCCGATACCCTTAAGCAAGACGGAACCATCACCACCACTTGTCAAGCAGATTGATCCTCCTCCTCAGCAAAACCGCCCTCCAACCAAAACTGAGACTGGGAGCAAGAAGAAGGCAAAGAAACTGAAGACAGAGACAGGTATGATAAGTCGGCTTGTGTAGTCATTCTGTTTGGTGTATTGCCAGTACATGTTGATTTGTACTTGTATGATCCTAGTACATGTACATGTTGATTTGGTACTTGTATGATCCTAGATGGACGTGTGAGGTAATTGCCTAGCCTTTCATAATCAGTTGGAGTCGTTTGGAATAGATAATATGATATTTTCCTTGAAAGTCCTACCTTCAAAGGGGAAGACTGCAAATGCAATTAGTTTATAATGTTACCGCAAATACAATTTCCCAGAGACTCCAGACATTAAAGCAGCAGCCTATGCCAGTCTCTGATTTTGGTGCATAGGCTGAATATTTGTAATCCTGTTGAGGTTTTTCCCTCTACCTACATGAATCTATTCAGACTATTTGAAACTTCATTTTCTTCCCAGCCGAAGAGCCTGCCGTTGACATTAAGTCACAGCTTCCACCGCCTGTCGCCAAAGACTTGACAATTCTGGCTGTGGCTGAAACTAAATCCCAGGATCCTGCACCTCCACCGGTTAATAACAGCACCCCACCACAGGGAGCCGCACCCACTGGAACCAGCAGTGGAAAGAGGAAGAGCTCAAAGAAACAGAAGACAGAACAAGGTACAGTATAATCCATAGGCAGCTAATCTTCATATTTGTCGTTGTTTGTCTGTTGTTGTTTTCACTCGTCCCCCTACCATACTCTCTCTCTGTTGTTTGCCCTTTCTTACCATCTCTTATCTCTTTGTCTCCTTTCGTATCTTGGGATCAGTAGCGGCGGTGGATAATGTGCTCATTCAAGCCGCTGTCCCTCCTGTTGAATCGGCGGTTCCTGACAACCACCAGAGCATGCCCAATGAAAACGCCCCATCTCCTACGTCGGGGCCTGCTCGTACTTCTACTAAACATGGCAAGAAACAAAAGAATGAGACCGACAGGGGTGAGGACTTTTAGCTTTTTAATCCTCCTCATGCAAGCATAAAGGGCAGCTCACACTAGAAATTAGAAACTATAAAAGATAACTGGAAGGATAATGAATGCCCACATTGATCAAAGGTCTCTCCTCATCTTAATGAATGTGATGTCTGAAATTTAGTGTGCTCTGATTCGCTGTCAGTTTTCAATCTTTCCAAAAATTGTATTTTTTAAAGTGCTTTGTAAATAAATTTTATGATGTTTAGTTTGGCACCAAAAAAGTGAATATTGTGTTGTCATGTCATGGTTATCGTCTGTAGTGTGGATGCTGTCATAATCATGAGTCAAAGGTGGATTGAAAGCTGTAGTTCGTTGTTGTGAACTGCGCTCAAAAATCAGTTTTGTCTTTGAATGGAGCATGAGGGAATGTTGTATTTTTAGGACATGGTTTCGTCAGTCTAAATGGCCTGTGTATGTTTCTTCTATTAGCTCTGTACTAGTGCATGTAAGTGATGTGCTGAGAGTTATAGTGGTTGTGAAACATGCTGACAAGACTTGTAATCAGTGAATGGTCCCTGCAGAGAACTCTGAGGTGAAGCTGAAGGAGCTGCTGTCAGGGCTGAGTGGCTTGGCTCTGTCTGACACAGAGGTGATTAGTGTGGTGTCCATGCTTCAGGAGAGAAGCCCTGGAGCTCTGGAGTCCTGGTATAAGGTAAGGTTGTGTGTGTGTGTGTGTGTGTTATGCATCATGTCTCTTAATATTACTAAAAATCTGGTGTAAATCAATATTACTTGAATGATTGCTGTCATTAGGAAGAGGAACGAAAAATTTGGATACAAGGACCAAATAGCGAAACAGCAGTTTTATGTAACTGATGCAATGTAATGTAAGTAATGAACGCAAGTACTGTAATAACAACATGAGTATTGAGCCCAAGTAAGTAATGAGCGCAAGGAACCTCTGTTTCAGTTTCAGTTTTCTGCACCCCTTTCAGTTAGACTTCGCTGCTGATCACAAAGTCTATGTTTTCCCAAATTTTTTCATTCCTATTGCTACTGACAGCACGCTCTCAAGCTCAAGCAAGATGGACATGGGTTGGTTTGCTAGATTTTTCCTTTAGACAGTCCTTTGGACAGTGCTTGGAAAAATCCTGATCTGTTTCCTGTGTTTTTCCTCTCTCTGTGCACCTGTTTGCATGCTGAACCTCCCAAAAAAAGACTGCTACCAAGAATGACCCTTCAGTGCAGCAGCAACAGGAGAAAGAAAGGTTGTTCAACACCGTTCAAGAAGAAGCCTCCATTGCCAAAGATAAAGTCAAGCAGCTCTCACAGGTGTGTTCCCTCCGTCATATTCCAACGATGCTGCTTAATTAAGAAATAGGTATCTAGAAATATTTTTAGAATTAAATTCAGTATTAAAATTGTGGAAGGGATAGCTATTAAACTTGTTTCCGAAAATGGAATACATGTAAGAATGATGTAGTAAAAATACCAATAATCAGCCGTAAAATTGCATTCTGCAAGTTGCACTTGTTTTCACAAATTCAGTACTAAAAATGGAATATAGGGACTGAATGGAAACTGTAATGTTTCAGGAGCTGCAGATGGAGAAGCAAAAGAACGGCCGTGTCGAGGCCATGATGAGGGAGCAGAGGGCTGCCATGGAAAAGGAACTGAGTGTCATTCAGGCTAAATCACAGACCAGCTATCAGGAGCTAAACAACTACCAAATCAAGGTAAAGCTTGGTACACACTTCACCACCATGTCAAAGGCAATCAACTGTTGAGTCTCCTGAGTGTCTGCTTCCTGTTGCTAACTGGTTGGGATTTTTTTTTACAGGCTAGTAAACCCTTATCTCTTGCATAAAACAGCATATAAAGATGATTTTGGAAATGTGTAAGGGTTAAAAGTTTTGTCAGAAGATTGTCAGAACAAATGTTTTTATTTTCCTCAGTCTGATCGCATCTGGTTTGGTGTAGCAGTTTACCTCTGCAACAACTAATTAATGTTCACTCAGAATGTTGGGATAATAAGATTTCAGCCAACAAGAGAGCTCGTTAGAAGCTTAGGAACAGTAAACAAATTTCACAGAGCTGACTGTTAATTCTTCTGGGGGATTGAACCACTTTCACTTTCCACTTTCATGAGATTCAGTCTTTGGCCCAAAGCTTTCTTCACATTTCAGGAAGTGGAGTACAATTGCATAAGCGTATGTTAAGTTTTAGTCCTCGAATCATCTTACCGGTTCTGTTTCTTTGCCACAGTTGCACTTTTATTGTCCAATGTCCATTCACTGTCAGCCATTACTTATATTACTCTGGTGGCATATTCATCCATGGAACAGAATTGTCCTAATGGAAGAGGCCACCATGTTTTATGTAGCAGAGCTGATCTTGTTAGACTGAGGGTGGAAAGCAAATTTATTTAGGCTGTTTGTAGGGGTCAGAGGGTTTTTTCATATTTCCGTTCCATAGGATTTGTAATAAAATTTCAGGCCCTGAATAGATCTTAATGTGCAGTATATTTTTTCTTGTGACCACAGCACTCCCAAATGAGGGAACAGTTTGAGAACCAGATAGCTCGCCTAACACAGGAGAACGGGATCCTAAGAGATGCAGTCAGCTCTGCCACCAACCAGATGGAGACCAAGTAATTGTCCCTTGTTGTCCTATCTTACCATCTCTCTCTCTCTCTCTCTCTCTCTCTCTCTCTCTCTCTCTCTCTCTCTCTCTCTCCCTCCAGATATTAATAACCATATTTGAGCCAGTGTGTAATAGTTTTGTTATTGTGTGTGATTGTTATCTATATGTTTTCGCAGGCAATCTGCCGAACTGAACAAGCTGCGTTCAGAGTGTGCAGGCCTGATGAAGGAGCTTGGTGAGAACACTAGCAAACTACAGCAAGAGGAGCTTCAAAGGAAGAATCTGGAGGTCAACTACAAACAGAATGTCTCCCAGCTAGAGGTAAATATTTGAAGACATGCAAAAGTTATTAAGCCTTAAACAGGCCAAAACCTTGTTTGTGTATTTTGAGTTACATTACAAATGGATGGTTTGCAAGAAAAGATCTCCGATTCTGTCTTGTCAACTTTTTCTGTCTCAAAAATGATTTTTTTTCTCTCTCTTTCTCTCTTTTGTTTTCAGGTTCAGTTACAGGACGCTAAGCGTCGCTGGGAAGAGCTTCAGAACTACCTTCACAGTGTCAACGCTGAAAGAGAGAAGCTGCAGGCAACTAAACAAGGTTTGCGCCTTAAGCCTCATTCACATATATATCGCCGCTGGCTATTCGCTATTCGCTTCCTCATGCAGAAATTATAAGTATTTTTAACTCAGGACCGGCAACATCGCATCGCTCCTACTCTCCTTGCCTTTCCAGGCCCCGCATCGCTGGAACACATACACATTCTATCAACTGATATCTGGGCTTATCGAGTCTTGACTTGACTCTGATTTCAGGAGCCCCCCCTTGTGAACATATTAACGACCAATTGACCAATATTTGCTTCAAACATTTTAGATGATCTTTCCTTCTTGTCCATGTTAAATAGGAGAATGTTGTTGGTCAAGGTCAAGGTTATGGCTATCACCACAGTTTGCATCAAGGCTGCAAGGTCATGGATGCCTCCAGGATGCAAATGATAATACAAACATTCCCTTGGCCTCAGTCATGCTCTACTTTAAGACATTGGTGGTCCGCAGTCAAGGCCACTAAAATTTCATTGATGTCTTATTAATGATCAACATTTCCATCCAAAAATGTCATCTCTCAAGAAAACCTTGAGGAAATGTCTTCAGATATTCTCTGGAGTGTTTTTCATGCATCCCAACTTTTGTGTATTAATTTAGTTAATCTTTATTTACCCCCTGGAAGTTTTCTATCAGGTTCCTCATTTCTACAAAAGTGTATCAGAATGTGTCACACAAAGGTTTAGAAAATGCTTAAAGGTAAAACACATAGAAAATGACTATCACAGCACGTTCACTTAAAGGCACAATAGCAAGCCTTCACCACAACAATAGCACACATTTTCAGAAGTGCCCAGTGTATAATTTGAAAGAGAGAGAAAGAAAAGAAAGCTTGTTCTTGTACTGGACATCTGACTCATCCTCCTCTCTTGTGTCTTCTCTGCTCTCCTAGATCTGCAAAACAAGCTGATGGCATTGGAGACTGAGGTGAATAGCAAGAACCAGGAGATCCAGACCCTCCACAGCAGCCTTACTGATACTATTGTTTCTAAAGAACAGGTTGAGCAGAAGGTCATCCACTTGCTGGAAGTTTCTCAGCACAGCATGCCTGATGAGTCACTGCAGCAGCAAGCTCAGGTCAGCACCCTCTCCCACCCACACATTTGCTCTGGGTAGTAATCATAGGCATATGTGATTAATAAAAAGATAAATGATATCGGTCTTAAAGGGGAATTTCGGTCAATTTTAACACGAAATGTTGTCATTAGCAAACAACGCAAACATTTTTCATGAATGCTACCCTGAGGCGCATCCACTGATTTCGGCCAAAGCGGCTTAAATTGCAGTGGTTATATTCTATCCATAGTAGTCATGACTGTTTAGCAATAGCTATGCGTTGTCTGACATTAGACTGTGTTTTGGCTCCAGCTTTGAATAATCGCGGGTGCTCATGGGAAGTTACCATAGTTACGCTGTGATCGCAGTCGAGAGACTAGCAATTCCAAAGCCTTTGATTGCTTTGGCAGGAACAAACAGTCATGACTACGGATAGAATATAACCAATGCAATTTGTTTTTTGGTGTAAAAAGTATGTTTTGGAATACTGGAATACTTTTGTGGGCTTCACTGGGACTTTTAAGCACTTCTGTTATACCTACTGCAGCCAAATTCACTGTGCTATGACGAGGTTTTGGTTTTAAAATCGTAAGGGCATGTGTGGTGCAAATGTTCCTGTACTTTCCCTATATTATTATTAATCAAGGTTAGCACATTGATTTTGAAAACTAGCTTCATATACGAGTGGAGGGTTACATGGGAAATCTTTTCTTTTCTTCATTCAACTTTCCCATGAAACAGAACTGTAATGTTTAATGATTAAGCTGCACTACTGTGGTTTATACATGATCTGGCTCATATTCAGGAAATCGCTGTATTTAGGGCAGGGGTGTAATTTTTACAACCATTCATTCACTAAACTAACCGATTATAATTACCCCACCTCTTTAGCCATGTCAGTGAAATCACCAGGTATAGATTCCATGGTAGAACTTTCACTTTCTGAAGCTGGAGTTTTACTAATCTGATTCAGGGTGTGTCCCAATACACTTTTGTGCATCAGGTGGGTGAAAATGGTTGTCGCTTCAGATTTATGGCACAAAATGGCAGTTGGTGCAGTTGAATCGTGGGTGTGTTTCGGGCATAGTATGCAATAAAGAAATATGAGCGGCATATTCCATTGCCTGAGGCACAAATTAAATCGCGTGAATAAAAGAAAACACGCTCAACCACGCACACGTGGCAAAGTCTTTTTGCGTTGCTTTTCTAGGGGCTATGTCTGTGAAGATTCTCGTTCGTCCAGTTGTACAGTATGCTTCAGGTCAGAACTGAGGAAGTCTTTTGGATTAAAGGTGAAATGTCTTCCAAGCTCCAAAAAGAAGTCTAGTTGCATACAACTTACTTAGGACTTCTGATTCTTCTAGGGGCTCTTTGCAGGACCGATAGCTCGTACTGCATAATCGTCTTTCTCATTAAGTTGGAATTTAAACACAGCATCTGTCTTGATAATCCATCCCTCAAAAACTTGAAACATGGCACTTTTGAGCCTTTTGAGTCAGACTGTAATTGTTTCATGGTCAGTCAGCCCGGTCAAGCTGACTCAAGATAGTGCCTCAACACACCCATGAGTTCCGGTTTATTTGCTATTTAAACAGCGTGTCTGCCGGATAAGAAAATGACAACCATGTCAGTCTAGGAGCAAGTTAGTAGTATAGTGCTTGGCACTGTGTTGCACAGAGTGTTTGATAAGAGGTCTTATTTTGCAAGTCAATGGCATTATGCATGTGAGAAAGTATGTCAGATCATTCTCGTCTGATGATTCATTTTCTTTTTCCCTACCAGGATCTTTTGAATGAAAACAAATCCCTACAGGTCCAGATTGAAGGTCTCAAATCTACCATTGCCTCCCAGGTGGGTTATATTTCTTACAAAAGCGAAGAACTTGCGTAGGCAGAGAACAAGTCAGAACATGCTGAATAATTTGTTTCTGGTCTTATAGGCAACTACAATGTCTCACTTTGAAGAACTTCAAAAGCTGTAAGGGATTTCATATGATACATTATGATATCTTACATCATATTATAATATATTAAATGAGTATACTTTGCTGAAAACATGCAAAGTTGATTTTTTTAAAAATTTCATTTGATGTGTGTGTGTGTGTGTGTGTGTGTGTGTGTGTGTGGATTCAGACTGGCTGAGAAAGAGCAACAGAGGAAGAGTCTAGAAGATTCTCTGAATGCAGAGAGGACAAGTGGGGCCAGCAGAGAAACTAACATGCAGGTTAGAGCAGTACCCAACTCCCGCCCCTGCAAAGCCCTCGCCCAATAGTGCATCACTCCTATCTCTCTTAAGGACTTATGGACTTATGGACTTATAATCCACAACCCTAACTCCCACTCCTGCAAAGCCCTCGCCCAATAGTGCATCACTCCTGTCTCTTTTAAGGACTTCTGGACTGATCCACAACCCTAACTCCCACTCCTGCAAAGCCATCGCCCACTAGTGCATCACGCCTGCATAACTCATTGTAACCTAATTAAGAAAAACACAAGGAAATCTTTGCTGTGTCTTTTTAGGACTTAAGGACTCCAATAAATATGCAATGACCTTTTTCTCCTTAGGCTATTCACAATGAGAACATGAGCCTGAAGGGAGAGCTTCAGAAGCTGCAGTTGCAGATCTCTGAGCAGGTAAGAGAAAGGAGAGGAAAGCAAGCAAATGGCCGTTAAAGACAGTTTCAAGCAGTACAAATAAAAACAATCCCCAGACCTACTTTGTTCCCAAACTACTTCTGCTTATATCACATTAAACAGCTATATGGGATGTTAAAACTGACATGTCCCATGTCCAAAACATTTCCTGGCCTAGCATACAGCAAATGTGGCCAGTAGTAAATGTTTTTGGCCACTTTTGGAAAAGAACAACATGCGTCTCAAATATGCATCAAGGACTCAAGGACAAAGAAATCACTGACCATGAGAAATGAAGACAATTCAAAAATGGTCGTGAAAAAATAGATCATGGCTCAAGTACAAGATGAATTCGTATGAATATGGCATGTGAGTGTGAGAATCAGGCCCTGTGTTGTCCTGTCGCCCACAATGGAATGTTTTACACAACTGGAAACATGCTGCTGCTGCTGCTACTGTAGCTGTGCTGGAGTGTTTTCTTTTCCCTTCAGAATCTTGAGCTGGATTTGATGATGATGCAACAAACTGTTTAGTTTTGGTCAGCCCCGCTCTGGTCTCACCATGCTGCTCTACCTTTCTCTCTACAGGCCTCGTCTCAGTTGGCAGTAGAACAACTCCAGATGAGGTGAATGAACAACATACCTTGTGTGATCATTCAGAGGCCCTTGGTTACGGCGGGTGGGGGCCGGTGAGTTGGTCTGGGCTGCCGGGTTG
>JASCQY010000036.1:4818296-4830785 GCA_030264315.1 Sardinella tawilis
AATTATCATGATTCCTTAATGTCTTCCAATATGTCAAGGCCATTTTATGATTAATTTACATGAATTTCTTACATACACCTACTTTAATTTTGTTCTGGTTATTGTGCACTGAGAAAATGTCAGAAAAGTTAGTATGTGAAAATAACAACAACAACAAAAACATTTCTTTTGTAGGTACAGCGCAATCCATTGTGCAGCAGCTGTACCCATGAGCACTGCGGAACTGGAATTGATTCAAGAAACACAACGAACCTCATCCCCAGAGAAAGTCACAAAATCCGTAACAAATGGTCAAGCTTCAGCTGCCAAACCGAATGTTAAACCCGCTAAAGGCATCATGGGAATGTTTGCAAACAAAAACACTGCAAAGAATCAGGGCTCCAACATAGAAGTGAAAGTGGAAAAGAAAGAAGATGCACCTTCGGTAGTTATATTTAGTTCATATTTGTTTCTATTATTTCAAAAGTTTTGGTTCATTTAAAAAATTCCATTCCAATACATTGAGTTTGAATAGAAGACGCACTGTTTGCTTGGGCTAGCAATAATAAATGTGTCCTTAAACATTTTAACTTATTTTCTGTATTTGCTGTATATGTGCTATGTTGTGCATCTGCTTACTGTTGCAGGTTGATGCTTCAGAAGTTAAACCTGCGGGCATGAACAAATTTTTTGGAAAACAAACAAGTAAGTACATTTTCTTCGTCTGTGTGAGTGTGTGTGCGCGCGCGTCACTCTCTGAAAGATTTGTTTATTTTTGTTTTTGTATAATGTTTTTATTGATTAGAAAAACAGGACACATGCGTCAAGAAAGAAGCTGAGCCGTCTACACGGTCATCCCCAGTGGAGAAAAAACATCCAGCGTTGCCTTCCAAATCAGAAGATGTAAAGGAGAAAGGACTTGAAGAATGTAAAACTGCGAAAGAGCAGAAGGATGGTAGGAGGTGAGTCTTGTTTTATTAAGTGGCATTCTTAAGTGAACACCCACTGCATCAACATCTGTCATGGATGTGATGTATGAACTAATCTTTACAATGTGTTTGCAGATTATAGTTTGGGAGTTATTATAATATTATTGGCAGATATGAAAATTCCTGGCAGATAAATCTTCAAGGTTATTGAAGGCAAACCTGTGATGGATATTTTTTTAAAAAGGATGGAGTCTGTATTGTTATTTTAGAAAGTCATAAGAAATTTGTCATTAATAGGTCTTTGTAAATTAGTAGGTCTTTGTTGCTCAGTCACTTAATTTTTCCTAAAGCCAGGTGCATTTTCACTTGTACATGGAAATACATCCTGTTGAAGTTTAATTTGGAGCAAAATGTCAGTCATTTTGTTAACCTTTCTTTCTTACCTGATCTGCTCTCAACTTTATTAGTAAAACGAAACGGATTGATAACAGTGATAGTGAAGAAGAGAGGACTGAGGCTAGCACACAGAAGAAGAAGAGGAGGAGAATAAAAAAGCCACAGTCAGACAGCAGTGATGATGAAGGTATGGAAAAACAACAACACTCTAAACAAAAACACTTCTAATTTTAAATTTAAAAAGCTGTTAATATTAATTCAATTCATTAAAAAAACATAAGGCATAGAATTGTCTGTTCAATAAACTGATCATTTGCCCACCATGACAGACACACCAGCTAAACCTACTGTGGTTACAATGGAAAGCCCAGAACGCCCCACGGAAAAACAATCAGTGACCACGCCGGAAGTAAGTATTTTCTTTGTTTGGCAATGACAATATTTAATTAACATATAGAGGTACATTCTAGCTGTTGCATATCAAACATTGCCCTTCCATGATCCTCTAGAATTACTAAATGTCTGTATTTTGCCTTTTTACAAAAGTATGGGCTTTTTTGACATGATTTATTCAGGTTGTAACAGGAGGGAAGAGAAGAAAAAGAAGACGAGTTTTAAAGCCTAAAACATTTGTTGATGATGAAGGCTGCATCGGTAGGAATTTTTTTCTTTTCATCTGTGCCATTTTGCGTTGCTGGCTTGGTGAGAAGTATTGTCGGACACAAATGTTTCTAAACTAAACACCATGCCAGATCTCATAGTCCACCTCCTAATATAATTTGAATCATTTTATCAATCAATTATTTATTAATTTGTGTTGTGCATGTGAGTATGTTCTTCTAATGTGTACCTTCTCTTTTTCAGTGACTGAGAAAATCTATGTAAGTGAATCATATTCAGAGGATGAAGACGAGAAGGCCAGCCAACAGAAAACCTCTGCACCTCCAGTCCTCTCTTCAAAGAAGGAGGAAGGAAAGAAAAATGCAAAGAAAGCTCCTGTAGTTACAAATAAAGCGTCAAAACAATCCTCCATCATGGGATTTTTCCAGAAGAAATGAATTTTCTGTGATTCTGCTAACTCCATTGACTGTTTACTGAATCTTGTAATGTACTGAATCACTCTTGTATCTGGGATCACTCAATAAAGAGTTGCTGATCAAGAAGGTATATTGGTACTGTGGAGACATTACTTAATGTTTTTTGTTTGTTTGTCTGTTTTGGCTATTAAGTGAGCATCTAAAGCTTTACATGTCACTCATGCCTCAAATACTGTGGCTTCATTTTACTTAAACCCAGCAAGTCCATAAAGCCTTACCTGCATAAATTAGGCCTTCATAACTATTTATGGTTATGTGTATCAGAATAAATCGTAATAACTACTTTATAAGCATTACAGTGTTTGCCCCCACCTTCGTATTCATGTACGACAACAAATGCTATTTGGCAAACAATTAAAGATATGAATCCAGAAACTACATGGGTGGAGTATTGTCAGATTTTATTTTTCTTGACCAGTTGTTCACAGTCAGAAATGGAGGGAATAAGCTTGACAAATGAAGACCTGTTTATATTCTGTTTAAACCATTATAATAAACACTGAAATGTGTAGATAAAAATCATTTGTACCCTGAACATAGGTTGTATAGGCAACAGTGACTGCCCAGGTAGCTGAAAGGCTTCAGTGAAAACAATATAACCAATAATATAACTTCATCTTGATACTTTGGAGTGTAGTCATTGTTGTATTTTCCATTGACATATAAAACGGGTGATATTGTTGCTGCTGATTTTATTTCAGCTAAGCCCTCAAGAACTGAAAAAATGTTATGTAAATATACCATATGGGACTCCAAATAGGAAACCAACTAAAGGTTTTACATAACTTTTCAATTGGGGTACTGTCACAATCAGGGTAACCACCTGGTTTCAAAAGCCTCAAAATTTAACCTTGAAACCTTTTCAGTGATTTAATTTAATATACATCTGTTGAGGGATAACATGAAATCAATCAGGTGCTGCTAATTCTTGTCATTAACAACATACAAACAGTTACCCAAAATAATCACATGGTACATGCTGCAGACACACTATATGGTTATTCTCAAACACTTGGCCTGACTGTGATATTACCCAAGGGTACTTTGGCCATTTTTTGTAGGTAATTTGACGGCATCACAAACTTTAGGTGCTGCCATTTGTTAAAATTACATCTTAGAAGGTGCTGCCATTGGTTAAAATTACATTTCTGCTCCACAGGGCAGGATACAAACAATTTCTCTTGTACAGTGTAAACCACTTTTCTCAGATATAAAAGATATAAAAATCATTTTGTACATATAATAAATCTACAAAGATCAGAGGCAATGGGTATTGTTCTGTTGTCTTTTTCTCATTTTATGTATAAAAAACTTAGTGTTTTTTTCTATAATCATAAGTGGATAATAACAATAAACACTTAATACACTGACCTATATCTGTACAATGTAACAAAAAAGTCTCAAGAAAGAGTTGCATGGTAAGGAATGTGTTATGGGTGACTTTGAAAAAGAAGGAAAAAAAAAACTACAAAAACACAGCCAAACCCAACAAAAATGTGGAAACCAAACCAAATACCTAAGCTATACAAAAGTCAAACTTATTTATCTGTGCCTGAAGGTGAGTGCCGTTACGGTTTAATACATAACACACTTTCTCAAAAAAAAAAAAAAAAGTGTCCTTAAGATAAATAAAATACAAATAATTTTGACAAAGACAGTATTTTGACAAACATTATGATGTTGTAACTTCTCAAGGGACATATTTTCTTTTAGGGTCATTCTAGCTGAGTTTCTGATATAAAACTTTCTGTATTCTGCTTGACCATCTAAGATTCGGCCCCTTCTTCACAAATATAACCATGCAGTGTGCAATATATCGGACCATTATAACTCCTGGCTTCAAAAAGTTTTTGATCAGTACACAGACATCTGAGAACATGCAGACACAAATTAACGGGAGAGCACCACAGCTTTTAAATGTTGTATCCCATAATACTGTGGTTACACTCACATAACATTTTTTAGCAGAGCCCAGATATATGCCTGTAATAAGAAATGTGTGAATAAAGCTTGAGATATAAAAATGTGTCATTTAGCTTATTTTAATCATGGATAGCTTATTTGGATTCTTTGGATTATATAAATACACACAATATACATTTTAATGTCACATAATATCTGTATGTTAAGCACATAAAGAGCTGGATGAATATGAGCCGAATATAGCTTATTTGGAGCAATTACTTTGATTAAAGGTGTATTGGATGATGACAGGCCTGGACTCTAACTGTGACTTTCAAAATGTCTGCATTTCTTGTTTTGAGCAAATGCTTGAAATTTGTCCTCAAAATGAATGTACTACTATGCTGTCATATAAAAGTGCACTTTATGTGTTTTAATATTCTGGTCCGATATATTGCACATACAATATGGTCACAGATCTTTACTTCAAGAAATCTGAAATGGTAATGCGTTAACATTTTATCATATTTGAACTGAGACAGAATGACCCTGTAGCAGTCCTTGTGTCTTTTCTGATATGTTCTATTTGAAAACTATACTTGTATATCCGATGAACGCTTATTTCTGTGGGTGAATAGTTGCATGTGTGTGTATGTGTATGGTCCCTCTAATTTCCTTGGGTAACTATTGTCCCAGGTTCTACATTTATTATTATACGAGAGATATTAAGTCCCCCGGCCAGCCATTTCAATGCTTAATCCTTTGATGTGGTTCACAGGCATGGTTACAGATCCATTATACAAATTTGAAAAGTAGATAAATCTTATAGTAGATGAATTTGTTCTGAATGCAATGCAAAGGCTTCAGCATTGAAAGAAGGCTGAAGTACTCACTGAAGTCTCTAGTACCAGAAAATAAATGTGGGGCGAGGCATAACAGTTACCTGAGGAAATCTGAGAGATCATGTACGTACATGAAAAATGGGTCATGGCTTTATGGACAGGCCTTACTGTGTGGCCTTTGGAGAAGACAGACATGAGTATTCAAAGACAGAGAGGGGAGAGGAAGGAGTGAAGAAGAGTCGTTACTTCTCGTCCCCAACAGGAAGTGAGGTCTGGGTCTCTGGAATGCACTCATGGGGTTTGCTGGAAGACATGAATCCTGGCAGGCAGTCGCACTTGTAGGAGCCCTCGGTGTTAATGCACGCTCCATTCTTACAGAGTGCCACCTTGTCATTGATATCTTCACACTCATTTATGTCTGTTTGGTTCAAAAGAGAAAAGCACAGTGTGTCAGGCAGTAGTAGATGAACTGTAGGTGTATTATGTTGGCTAATGTTCACACAACTGTGTATCTGGACATGGACATGAATTCCAATTCCTGGACAAAGAATATGGGTTCACGTGTGAACAGAATATCATACATAAAACATTAAAAAAAAGAAAAACATCAAATGTCTTACCCAAACAGACCATCTTGGTGAGGTCAAGCTCATAGCCATCAAAACAGTCACATGTGTAGCCCTCTCGCACACGTACACAACGGCCATTTTCACAGCCATTCAATACTCCACATTCCTCTGCCCGTAGACCCTCAAAGCTGTCGTAGCGCTCTGTGAACAAACATGCAAAATGGGCATTTGCCAAAGAGCCTCCGTCTCATGTCTGGTGCCTTGTGTCACCTCATGACTCAATAATGAGGAAAAGAAATAATAAATAAATAAATAAATAAATAAATGTTTGGTGATAAGCTTGTGATTTAAAAAATGTGATTAAATCAATCAATCAAAATGTGACTAAAACAGATTTTGTAACAATTTGACTAATATAAGTGCGCTGAATAACAGTCATTTACAGTACACTGTATGGTTCACTGTTTCCAAACATACAGAACACAAGAACATTCTGGGCTTTCTCCATGTTCAGCATGCTTGTGATTTACCTCTGTAGTCGTCCACATGAACAGGGGGTGGGTTTTCCCTGGGCCGGTGGACAGGCCCATGGATCGTCTCCCTGGAGCTGTAATCACTGGACGGGTCTGTAAACAGGGGCACGGACTCAGGCTCCTCTGGCCCAAAGTACGTCCCTCCAGTCCCGTAGTTACTCCAGTAGGGGTCGAATGGGCCTTGTGGTGGTGGCAGGTCAGGGTCATACTCATAACCAGGTCTCTCACGTAGACTGTCTGAGCCTCTGTTTGGCAGGTTGCACAATGTGGCAAAGTCCTCTATATGCGCACACACACACGCACGCACACATACACACAGATAGAAGACCATTTGTAAATGTAATCACGGGGCAGATATTTTTATCCATGCAAGGACACACAAATGAAATGAAAAAGTGTGTGAGTTCAGTTAGACCCTTTCAGAGCCCATTCCTAAAGTCTGCCTCGCATGCAGACTTTTTTTTAAGGAAATTACCCACAGTTTGTGGCGCTATGACATAAAATGTTGCGGAAGCATGGTTAGGTCAAGTACCTGGCTGCAAGCAATTGTCATAAAATGGAAACGTGCTTGCAATGTGACTTTAGTGTTGTCCAATGAGCGATTTGTCCCAATCATGCAAATGGCAAGGTGTGCACTCACTACCTCGTAAATTCATAGAGCCAGTTAAGGTCATGAGGGCTCAGGACTTAGGTTTTAAGGAGGAAAATTGAGATTGGCCCAATATCTCTCCCCCTTTTGCTCACTTTTATCTATCTAAAGATTCAACCTAATTCAACCTTCACAATTTGGCCGAATTTGAAAAAAAAAAAAAGAGATGCTAACCTGATGACCTAACGGGACAGAAGGCACATAGTTTTCCCCAGGCAATGCCATGGAGACAGCAACATTCCGTGTAGGTGGTCCTCATGCCAAGCAAAGGGCTGGAACACATGTCATCATCTGTGAGCTGTCGCCAACAAATGTCCATATGGATGTCATCTTCCAGGTACGTCCCATCTATGTCACCGGAAAAAATGAGGGAAAAAGAAAAGAAAACAAAAAATGTCAATATTAAAATCAGTCAACGTGATTATCAGGATCAACTGATTTCCGAAATGGTTAGACTTACAATGGTTTATATTATAATTATTAATAGTTATAAACAAGTGGTAGAACTTTTACTTCTACCTCTGTCAATTATAGTGCCTGAGATACTACAGCAACTTTATTTGTGTGTGTGCCAATGTCAACACTCACAAAGGTCAACGTAGGAAATTCCTAGGAACAGAGGCCAACATGGGAACTTCTAACCTTAAGCCTAGGACTCACCGTCTGTGCCTAACCCTAAACCCTAGGACTCACCGTCTGTGCCTAACCCTAAACCCTAGGACTCACCGTCTGTGCCTAACCCCAACCCTACTGTAGGACTCACCGTCTGTGTAACCCCAACCCTAGGACTCACCGTCTGTGTCTAACCCCAAGCCTAGGACTCACCGTCTGTGCCATTGACAGAGATGCAGCGGCGCCGTGTGCTGTCCAGGATGAGAGGCGGGCTGCAGAAGCAGTTGAAGGAGCCTGGTATGTTCACACATGCCCCTCCCTCGCACGTGCCCTCATCCAGACATTCGTCATGATCTTTAGCAGACACAGACATTAACCACATTACCTTAGGATTTATAGCATTTCCATTGACAAGGGAACAGCCTTAAGTGTCAAACATTATAATCATATGACATGCAATTTTTTTCTCAATTATTTTATTAAACCCTCAGATTGAAGTACTCACCCACACATTCAAGACGGATGTTATCATAGTAGTAGCCGTTTGGACAATAGCATGAGTACGATGAGAAATGGTTGGTGCAGATACCATTCTTACAAATCTCGGGTCCAAACATCGAGCACTCATCCGCATCTGAGGTGAGAAAATAACAAGAATTTCTTTCATGTATAGTGTGAAATATGTAGAAAACAACAACAACGATGCAAAATATATAAATATAAAATATATCATAAGCATGATCACAATATGGTGATGACCAACAATCCACAATCTCAATCATGAAGCTGTTTGGTTGTAAAAACAGTCTGGCTGATAAAAGTGGTGATTTTATATATTTGTTCATGTTAAAGGCAAAAGGTAGTGTATGACAAATGTAAATGGGATGAGACAAAACAGCTGCTGCTGGCAACCTTAGCTACTGCAAATCAGTGCAACTTTAATGTATTTGCCAAATATCCAGTGATTTACTTGATGCGATTTACTACACATTTACGCTTACCTTTGAAAAGCTGCTGGCCAAAGCCTGCGGTCACAGGCAGAACACCGTTACCCTTCGGACATAACTTGTCATACTCAGCTGGAAGAACCCGGGAAAAAAAAACAGATCAGGCCAGTTTGTCTAGTGCGATTTCTCTCCCATCAACTCATCTGAGTTCAGTCTAGATAATGGTTCAGCAGTCAGGGATGTCTGTATTTGAAACTGGATAGGCCTGCCAGACTTAGTCACCAATTAATTAATCATTATTAATTACATTCACCAATTAATTAATCATTTAAATAATTTCTTAAGAGAAAGAATTGATTGATTGACTAAGAAAATAATTGTTGGTGAGAGTCTCTAAAAGACAATCCTGATTGGTGCGGCTACAGGCGTTCTTTACCTCTCCCAGTTGGAGGGCAAGGATGGATCTCACAGTTGTCACCCCAGCCGGCACCAACAGTACAGCAGCACTCCTCGATGGTGGTGTTATGTGAAAGCACGTTTTGGCAGAAGTTGGCGTCGTTAAGGTTGTAGTAGCACTCCTTCCTCTCTTGGCCACTGGAGGGCATCAGTGAGGGGGCTGGACCTCCCATGGCATCTGACCGGTTGTTCAGACGCAGAATTACCAGGTTAGATTGGTGGAAAGAGAAGGCACTAAAGCAGACATCAGTTTTTCTCAGTGATCAGATAGATATAATATAGATAGATCCTCAGGGAAATTATTTTTCTGTATTTGAAACACACACACACACACACACACACACACACACTCACCCTCCCACACACACACTCACAAACACACACACACACACACTAAACCATCCACCCACTCCCCCACACACACACTCGGAGCAGTGTTGTGAGTAGTAAGCATGACAGGAGCAGTCAGTGTTAAAGTGCCTTGTGCTCAAGAGGACATGGCACAGAGCTGTCTTATCACTCTATCTGCCCACATTATTCCTGCCAGTCGGGGAAGGATCAAACTGGCTAATACTGTACATGGATCTGAAATTGGTATATTTCAGCTGATAAAATCATTACATTGATTGCTTGGCCAGGCTCCCCTTGGATAATTAGTTTCTAAATGGATGTAATCAGAAGTATAAAGCTAAATCGTGTAATTAAACTGCAGCTGCAGCCTACATTGGCAGATTGATTTGAACATTCCACAAAATCTGTTCATGCTGAATGTAACTACCCAATACAAATGGTTCAACCCAGAAGCCTTGTAACATAACAGTGACACTGATTTGGGATTTTCTTCCCAGAAATCCTCATTTGTGCCTTTGTGTCTCCATATGTATTATGTGTTAGGGAAATCCACTCCTCTTGGTTGTAGAACAAATTTTATGAAAGAAACATTATCATTCGCATCATACAAACACCATAGTATATTGTTGGAGTTATGGACATGACAGTTTGTGTGGAATTGCCCATTACTATTTGTGCGATATATTTGTGCGAGTCTGCATGTCTAAGTGTTGTTTTGATCTGTCGTTTGTGGCTCCTTTGTGCAAGACCAGTTCCCCTTGGGGCAATAAAGCTTTTATTCAATCAGTCATTCATTCATTCATTCATTCATTCATGCATTCATAAGTGCACAGGAAACCTCTTCGATGTGTGCAAGTCTTTGGCATACCCTGCTCCAAGGCCGCCCGAGAACTGCGGCATTGATTGCTGATGGGATCGAATTCTTCCTCCTCATTGGTGCAGATACACAGGAAGCTTCCCTCCACATTCTCACACAGGGCCTCCCCACAGTAATCTGTGCTTGTTTCACATTCGTTTATGTCTGCACACAAGAAGCAGGGCATCAGCCACATACGGCTAGTGTGCACTTACCCAGAGGCACAATCATACACTCACCACCATTTTTTTAGCACAATGACACAGACTCATAATGGTACCACTTCTAAACTTTCATCCTCTGGGTAGTCTTGTTGTGATGTTTGTACAGTATCATGTTTATGTTTACAGTACTTCACAGACACCTTGGTATATAGTCACCTAAATGTCTTGAATGTCAATTCTCTCTTTGTATCTTGTTAATGAACAAACCTAAAAGTAACATACCCACACACCCTTGGCCGTCCGGTGCATTAGCGTATCCACGGTAACACTGGCAGCGGTAGGAGCCATCTGTATTCTCACAGAATCCGTGCTCTCCACATATTGTCTCATTCACACACTCATCAATATCTGCAAGAGAATAAAGGGAAAAGCAATTTTTAATTAAGTTATTTTAATGTATTATGTCAAAGTTAATACACACTGCATTATAATCGCAAAACTTGGGATTTGGGATTTGGGATTTCCAATAGACATGCATAATATGATTTTTTCCAGTTTATTACACTATAATTCAGATAATTCTCTTTTGACCAGAAGGGGGCAGCCAACTAACACAAAAAACAACAAACCATAGACTCAAATGCTCACTTGTTGCCAGACCTATAGAGCCCCTTGGCTGTTTTAACAATATCTGTGACACACACTATTCTGTCAAATATTCAGAAAAACAAAGAGTTTTAAGAGTCCAATGGGATCCCAGTGATGTTAGAGGGTGGTTTGATTGAATGCATTTTATCACTGTGTATTTTACTAGCATTCTGTATCCAGCTAGGGGAAGGTTGGCTACAAATTCTGCTCTGTCAAGTACGGCGCACATCTGGAAAACTTCTGTAGAGGCCCTGCCTCCACAAAATGAAAAGAGACTTGGGGTCCCTCAACACATCAGCTAGATCTGATTACATAACAGCAATGACTGGCTCTCAATCCATGATGGACAACAGGAGGGGTCACTGCCTGACGCTGGAAAGCTATAGTCTGAAGGGAGACTGTTAAACACCAAATTCTTCTGAGCATGAAAGCCAATCCAGTGGTCGGCATTCAGCGGAATTATTTCAAATCTGTCGGATTTGCTAGATTATTCCATTTACTAATAGAGCCCACAGGTAGTCTATGGTATGTTACTGCGGTGGGATTTCCATAACCCGCGTTCTGCTGTTCCATTTGGTTTTGGTCTCAAGTGTTACCAATGTGGTCCTGCTTTGTTTTTCTTGATCGTAACATTTTTTACTCTTAGCCTCGGATATCAGTCGGTAATACTTCACACTCTTTTGTTTCAATTGCAAACATCTGTAAGTGATTTATTTTTTGTGGAATGCAACTCTGAAATTGTCTTTTTTCTGGCATAAAAATAATAGATTTGTGGTGCATGAAGAGAGACGTGCATGGAAATTCATTACGAAGACACAGTTGGAGTGAAAAAAAAAAACGAAGGTTGTCTCCATATGAAATTAATTTTAAATGTAACATTCATTCAAAAATTTGAAGCAGGCAAAATGCAGTGTTAAACTTAAGCCTTCCTGTGTCTTCTAAGATGTCAAAACGTGATATGTGAAGTGAAAATATTGACAAAATACTCCCAGCCTATTGGAATATTCCTCTGGGATTTTTGTCATCGGTATGTGAGAATGTGTGTGTGTATGTGTGGCATAAATCTGCATAAAGCGTTTTGGAGACAGGTGCTATACAAATGCAGTCCAGCCATCCAAGACCCTGGTATTTATCAACATTAGTAAATTATTCCTTTGGCATCCTGCATGGCAGCCTACAATGTGTGAATGTGTGTGTGTTTGAATACTCGAATGTGAGGCACGGAAAAATATAAAACACTTTGAGTGCTCCAAGGATCAGAAAAGCACTGCAAAAATACAGTCTATTTAGCATTTTGCACCATGCTGCACAACTAAATTTAAATTTAAATACAGAAGCCAGACTATGATGGCATTACTTATCAATGTGCAATTTGCAATTAATCCATAATAGAATATAGGCTATTTCATGGTTGTGTATTTCTGATTAACATTATTGGGTGGTACTGGGTAAATCACTGTACAGTCTTACTGTGTTTCATATCTGTTAAAGGAGAAATCCGGCGCGAAATGGCTTTCGTAGTGTTAAAACATAATGCTGAGAACTGACTCCTGCCACAT
>JASCQY010000036.1:4839749-4860664 GCA_030264315.1 Sardinella tawilis
AGAGAGAGAGAGAGAGAGAGAGAGAGAGAGAGAGAGAGAGAGAGAGAGAGAGAGAGAGAGAGAGAGAGAGAGAGTTACAGCCAACTGTTTTCGTTATGTATCTCTGAGGTCCTCTTGGTATATTTATCCTCGGTGGTTTCTCAGTGTCCCTGGCAACCTTTCTAGATATCAGATTATTTGTTCTTGACTGTTTGAAATGGGCTCTGGGTGGCAGGATAATCTACAAGAAGTCGAGAGGCCTGATATTAATGAAGACGTGTTGAGAGAGACCCACGAGGAGGTATAAAGTGATAGGTATGACCACCCAGCCACAAGAACGACTCAATGTCACACGCACCTTGTTACAGGAATGTCAGACGTTTGCCGATAAAGCAAGAGTCTGTCAAGACTTCTTGTCTCTGCCAGTATTGGGCTCTGCACTCTTGACTGTTGCTCATTAGTGTTGTGTTGGGCATGGCTGACAGATAGTGGACACGCCGGGAACAGACTAGGGGACAAAACTGGACGATTAAGCCGGACCACAAAGTCTGTGAGCCGATAAGAGTTTGTCACAATCATTACCTCCCTGATGGTTATTAATCATCTATTAGAGAGGCATAATACTTTATAGCAGGTTAGATGTGCCTAAGCTCTCACAGTCTACAGTAAGTTGCTTTGACAAAACCCATCTGAGGTGATCTGAGGTAATGGGCACTACATTGGTGCTTATTAACTTTGTTTGTTAACCCAGGCTTTCTGCATAAGACTTTGTGTGCGGTCTCATGAAAGGGCCAGTGTTAAGCATAACCCTAATCCCTTATACATCACAGAAGCTGTAGGCTAGCCGGTTAAATCGCCTTCTCATGATTATGTAAGTCCCACAGGACAAACAGGACCCCAATGCAAAGCAGAGGACAATAGTTTGCAAGACGACTTGAACTTAAAATATTCTTCAGAACGCAGCTGTTAAACTGCCTCAATGAAGTTCCATTGCGATGAGTGAATCTCTATTCGTGGAATGACATGAAGATGTTAATCTGAAGCACAAAAGCCATTGCCAGCCTTCGTTACATTTTCGCAGCAATCATTATTGTATACAGATATAACTGACCTGAACCTTGAGAGGTCCCATTCAAAGTGAATGGAAAATCCTGTAGTACTCTGGACTGCCCTATAATAAACTAAGATAAGCCAACACTAGTAGACTGGATATTACCCAGAGAAGAGAAAAGTGTATCTCTTCTTTCCTAACTCGGGGGTTGACTGCAAATAATCACTTTAAATAAAGTTGGTGTGCTACACATGATTTACAAGTCACTGCATTTTTGCTTTTATTTACATTTTAGGTAGTGTCCAAAACATTGGAACACATGCTGCTAAAATCGGGGGGGATTTTTCCACAGTTATTGCATTTACACCCAAGACAGTCAAAGCATTCTATATACTGTAAAGAGATAATTGGGGAATGTGGAAAAAGTCCCTATCAGTCTATGAGTAGTTTTCTTCATGGACTAAAGTCCCTTTGAAGATGCAACAGAGGAAGCCTCTGAAAGAATGTAAAGGATGCAGCACTTGGCAAGCACACACAAGGCCAGAAGTGATGGATGTTGGAGGGGGAAGAGGGTACCTAAATCGAGCACACTGCCTCTAGCTCTAAGCTTTACAGCAAGAGTTTTAACAGGGAGATGCTTGTCAGTGGTTATGGCTGAGAGATGTAGACTGACTCTTGCGTGTCACGAGGTGTCTCTTTCTATTAGGCACAAATAAATTTACAGGTTGTCCCATATGGAACAGACATAGGCTAAATCTGCCTGCATAAGTTACTAGGTCCATACATTTAAAAAAAAAAAAAAAGAGACATCTCATAACATCCAGCAGAACAACAGGTGGTCTATGGAGACTGCCATTTGGTTCCAGAGAAAGAAAATAACATTCTTGGAATTTCTTGCCCTGGTCATTCTGATTATGATGAAAAAGTGAGACACAATCTGAGGACTGATGAGATTCACCAGGCCTCAGCACAGGGGAAAACATAACCTTTGTGTCAGAGGGGCAATGAGAAATAAATGGAGAAAAGTCAATAGTGGGAGTGGTGGCTGCTCTCACAGCAATGAAAGTTGTTGTTACTCCGTCTCTGAAAATGCTCAAAGCCCCAAACTTTACGATTTTCATGCATGAATAAAAAAGAACATGTTACCTAGAATTTGGAACATTACCTGGACTTAAAGGAATCATGATATTTAATACTGTTGTAATATCGAATGAAATGTTCCGTGATGATAAAAAAAAAGGTTGACATGTTGAAGACTTATTTCCACCAGTGTGGCTGAGTGAGTGGTCTTAATGTTGGCGCTTCTGGACACTGAGCGATGTGTGTATGTGTGTATATGTGTGTGTGTGTGTGTGTGTGTGCCCAGCATCACATCTGCAGCAGGAGAAGGAGCCAGCAGTGTTTTAGCACAGCTGCTCATGACATACGCATTCAAGTCTGTGTGTGTATTTATGAGAACAATTTTCAAATGCCAGGGTGGAAAACACACAGCGTTGAAAACAAAAGACTCAAACAGCAGTCAAAACAGCTGTTGGACTCTGAAGATGTGGTAACATCGAAACTTCAGTCCTTTTCCGTTGATGCCCACCTTGTTGATTAAAACCTAAGTTATATATAGCCTACATCTCTGTTGCGCTGGGATTTTATTTTATTTCATTAGCAGTCAAAACGGCATTGGTAATTTGAAATGTGTGGATACTGGAAAGTATATCCACAAAACTCACTGACTCATTGTATCTGTAATTGTAAACACTGTTATCTACGAAAATTGAATGTTAACAAAGAGGAAAGTGTAATTTGATGAAAAATTACAAAAGTCTTTCACATGGGCGTGGTGTGGTGCAACTAGATTGCAACTAAAGTGCGCATACTATAAACTGGCCAAGTTCCCACAAGGACCCAGATATTTACAGCATCCAAAATCCATTTTGAATCCTCATACAGAAAACTTAAACATCTGCAAGGAAACAGATTGCTGGTGTTGTGCTCTCCGTTTATGAGAAGGGAAACCTCCATGTTGAACCATTTTGCAATTTGTGCTGCTTGCAATTTGTGCCGTTTGATTGTGGATTGCGATGACATCAAGGATGACATTACGAAGGAAGAATCTCATCATAAATACCAGTTTATATGTTAAAAAAGGTCTCAGAAGGATTTTAGTTTGAGCTCTGTGGGTACGTGTTGTCTTTTTTAGTATTTATCGAGCATTGGTAATGTTAAGTGGTTAAGGTCGTAAATCTAACCGACCTTCACAGAGTTCGCCATCCGATGACACAAGGTAGCCAGTGGGACAGGGTGTGCACGAGTATGAGCCGTCTGTGTTCAGACAGATGCCGTTGTTGCAGATGGATGCATTGAGACACTCATCAATATCTGAAAAAAAAAAACATTTCCACACAGCATGAGAAAGACTACTTTGTCAAATGTTCTGAATTTCTCATCATGTTTATTCTGTGCGAACCCAAATACAGTAAAATCCAATCACACAGCCTAAAATGGATACAGGATATTGGTAAATGAGACCCAATGAAGCCTGACAAACATTTTCTGCCGCTTTCTGGTGCATCTAGATTTCTATGCTAGGCCCAATGATCTGTTAGTAATAAAACCGGTGTATATGACAACAAAGAAAGGAAAAGAAAGAGAACGGTGTTGGCCAACAGAACCTGACTTACCCTCACAATGCTGCCTCTCTGTGGATATGCGGTAACCAGTGTGGCACAAAGTGCAGGTGTAAGAGCCTTGGGTGTTGGTGCACACTCCGTCCGAACACACAGCGCCGGCACACTCATCAATGTCTACAGCAGAAGAGGCAACATTAGACTCCCAGAGGAAAAGCTAAATTCAAAATGAGGGCCTGACCTGCGTCTCCTACACGCCCTTTAGATGAAATCCAGAGCAATAAAAACAGACAGAGAGGAAACAAAGAACATTTTGAGACCTGAAGTTGAACTTAAATTGGACAAAGGCTGAGATTTTTCACAGATGAGAGACTAGGTTCAACTTATGAAAGGGGTCAGTTCTCAAGAAGAGCTCAATAAGAGCTGATTTATTTCTTGTGAGACAATAAAAGGATTTTCAACACAAGATTTTTTACTTAGGTCTGTTTTTTAATACAATAATCAATCAGGAAACACACACACACACACACACACACAAGACAGGATGCAAAGGTTACCTCCTCTGAAAGTCTAGCAGAGCTGGAATATAATTTAGTACCTTCACATTTCTGTCCATTGGCTGACTTGACAAAACCAGGCTGACAATTTGTACAGATGTAGGAACCTTCGGTGTTGGTGCATATTCCACTGGGGCACACATTTGTGGTGGCACACTCGTTGATATCTGTTGAACAAAATGACATTTTTGTATTGCATCACATCGGAGGAAAAAAAACTTTCTTCTGAAGTGGATCAGAAAGCTTAAGCAAGAGATTTCTATCCCTTCCTCCTCAAACGCTGCATGCAATTGTTTGTTTGCAAAAGGGCTGCATTTGCAAGTTATTTTTGCCTCATTTCTTAGAAATACATGTGTTTTTTTTACAGTACTGTACAGTACTATCCTCATGTCAAAATCTGACACGTTCTTTCTCTGGACTTCTCTGAAACTGCAGTATGATTTATCAATGTGTGCAACACCCCACACTTTGAATCTGTGAAAACAGCAACAAACAGCACAATACAGAACAAATGATAGTTCCGTTCCACATACAGTGCAGTACAGTACAGTACACACCCTCACACGCCTTGCCACTCAAAGTTGCTTGGTAACCAAGGTTACAACTGCAGCTGTAAGACCCCTCCAGGTTGATGCAGTCTCCATGTGAACAGGTTCCAGGAAGAGAACACTCATCCACATCTGCACAAAACCACAGCATTTCAGTAAGATGAAGTGAAGTCATATTCCTCCTAAAATGCAGTTGTGCAAGTGTGTGTGTGTGTATGTGTGTGTCTGTGTGTTTCTGTGTGTGTGTTCGTGTTTGTTTTTGTGTGTGTGTGTGTGTGTGTGTGTGTGTGTGTGTGTGTGTGTGTGTGTGTGTGTGTATGTGGCATACCCTGACAACTGCTTTGTTCTGGATCAGTCTGGTATCCTGAATTACAGGTGCACTTGTAAGAGCCGTCTGAGTTTATGCAGCGACCATGGGCACATACGTTTGGAGTCAAACACTCATTCACATCTGAAATATAGAAATATGAAAATGCAGACAATTAGTAGGTGTGTCTGTGTGTGTGTGTTTGTGTGTGTGTCTGTGTGTGTGTCTGTCTATCTGTGTGTGTTTGAAAATGATACAGCACTGTAACTGATATGGTTTTACTTTTCATCAAGTATAGATAATCTCACAAAGTGCTCAATAAGAAGTGGTTTATTTCTCTAAATAAAACGTAATACATCTACAAATAAATCCTAAATCTAAAAAACTCAATCTTAAGTTAAAACTACTTTCTATGTTACTTTATACATGCCATGGCATCAGTAATTGCCATATAAGGTATAAAACAGTCAGTGTCAATATTGTAATTTCCAGGCCAGCGAATCGCTCCCAAACTGTGTCCCTCCATGTAGATCTTGGCATTAACACAATTGCTCTGGCTTCTTTGCCAGTTAGAGCTATTATCTGACAGAGTGCTTGAAAAACAGTAGCCATGGAGAGCCCTTGTAAACGAGACTACATGACAAGGCTCTCTTTATAAGCCCCCACACTCACCAGCAGACAATAACATCGACCACAGCTGCTACCTAACAGGACACTAGCCATAAAAGCCACGATCATGTAATCCCATAAATTTCCGTTAGTCTCCGTCTCCTCCTCCATCTCCCTGTCACTGGGCCTGACGGAGCGGCCATGACAAACACTCGCTCTCCCTCTGGTCCCTGCCGATAAGGCCAGAGCCATCCAAAAATAATACAATGTTAGTTCAAGGCCGTTGCCAAGGCAAAATATTTTGACTCTCCCAAATTGAAGAATTGCAAACAATATTTAACGGCAACAGACGATATGAAAAAGTTCTCGAAAACACGGCGGTGTTTAAACAATGCAAGAGAGTCTCCGCATGGGGCCTGACTAGGTGGGGAGTGAATTTACAGATCCCAACGCAGAACAGCAGACAGGCAAAAAGCAGAGAGCAGAGAGCAGAAAGCAGACGTCTGAGCCAACATGAGAACAATACCAGAACAAGACACAGGTATTTCATGGCCATGAAAATCGAGAGCTGTAAAACTGACTGGCTCCCTCCGCAATGCTGATGAAGAGGAAGCTGGATAACATCACAGTGTTGTCGGCGGGCGGGAGCGCACATACTCCCTTTGCCCGGGCCTATTTTAATCACACCTCCGCTGGTCCAGCACTAGGCCGGGGCACCAAGCAAAGAGAGTGCAGGCTGTGCCATGAAGCCTAGGCAACACACTACTAATCATACAGTACATGCCCAGTGCTGGACTGACTGGAGGTTCGACGTTCTGAAACAAAGAAAAAGTTTCAGCATGGTTCCAACAACATGGAATCGTTATAATGTAGGAACGGGCCTGAACCCTGTGCTTGCCAACTGTCTGCTGGCCTGTGAGTGAGACAAGCCTTTCCAGCAACTGGAAACGGTGAGAGAGAGAGAGGGAGAGAGAGGGAGAGAGAGAGACTGGGGTCACACAGTATAACTTAGGATGAGGATTCATAATTTTGCACAACAGCAATTAAGTATGTATGTAGTATGCAGTACATACTGTAGTATAGAAATACTATACAGTACCACACCACTGTGATAGAAAATGTGCTAACGAAAGAATAAGTTCCTCAAGTTGAGTATTATGCATTCAGCTGAATGAAAATCTAAGCCCTTTTAGCACCACCCGCCATGTGATACCTATAATGACACAGAAGTACTAGTACAGTAAATAAGGTCATGTGCTTTCAGTACCTTCACATTGGCGTCTCCAGTTCTTGGTAAAGCCAGTCCTGCATTCACAAGTGTAGGATCCCTCTGTGTTCACGCAGTGGCCATCTGGACACTTATTGGGCATGTCACACTCATTCACATCTACAGTATTAGAAAGAAGAGCATCACTGTAGTGGACCTTCAAGGCAGTACAGTGTCCCCTGTAAACCAAGGGAGCCACCCAGCATGTGAGCTGGCTCCCTTGGTTTACAGCAACTGCGCTAAGCTAAAGCCAAAAAAACACTGCTCCCAAAGCAGGACAACGCCTGGACGGATTTTAACCAGGTTTTTTTTTCACTGTTTCAAGTCTGGGGGTGACCAAGACTGACTTAATTTCATGTTTGGGTGGAATATTCCTTTAACATTAAGCTTAGGAGTGCCGGATACAGAGAACTGAACAAAATCAAAATGCATTGATACATAACGGTGGTCTGCTTCAGTATGGTCTATGGGGGCTAAGGTTCACACACAACAACATACATAGACATATACTGGACACGAAACAATAGAACCGCGTCATCACCCCTGGTGTACCAACCTTGGCAGAACTTCCTGTTCTGCGTCATGACCTGGCTGAAGCCACTCATGCAGTGGCAGGTGTAGGAGCCGTAGGTGTTGACGCAGTGGGCATTCTCTCCACAGAGACCGTCTTCACACTCGTTGACGTCTGCACAGAAGAACTGTGTTCAACCTACACGCAACAACTGCATCTTTGGCAAGAGCGATACAGCAAATTCCAAGAGTATTAGCAACACTGAGAACAAACCGCAGGATAACCTTTTACACAAATGGAAAAAAAAAATATATATATATATATTTTGACCACACCCGTGTATTAACTGCACTTCGGTGCACGTACCGATGCAATGCGTCTGTAGGGCATTAAGTTGATAGCCGGGGTAACAGCGGCATGTGTACCCGGTTTGCACTGCCACGCACTGGCCTGGTCCACAGATAGTGGGAGTCAGGGAGCATCGGTCAATATCTGGATCGGGGCACAGAGAGAGAGAGAGAGCCAACATAACAATGAAGAATGAAGAGTGCCTTCAAAACAAGCTTTCTAACCAAATCCAGTGGATTTCACAATATTTTTCCAACAAGAACTTCTCAACAAGTCAGCCAATTCGATAATTACCCACCAAAGTCTCATTACTTTTAAGACTGGGACGCAGTCTAGTCCAAAACAATTCAGGTTCTCGGCTATGTGCGTAATTGCAGAAGAATCCTATTTCACAATACTTTGTTTACCCACCAGTGTTCCCATACTTATTCCAGCCATGTTGTTGAATCCAACTGATTGTGACAATCAAGCAGAATATCTGAAATCATCCTTTTTGATGTTAACTAGACTTTTCCCTCAACCAAATACCAGCAAGCATGTTGGAAACTTTTGACTGATGGGAATATAAATGCATTGCTTTCTGTCTTTTGTGCTCTTGGCAGAAGGTGATCCCCTTCAGGGTCCTTGGCATACCTGTCACCTGTTTGGAGTCCTCTATGGAAGCAGTGGTCTTGTCTTTGGTACCGGTGCTTAAGTCTGGCTTCAAGGCGGTGGTACTGGGAGGGGTAGAAATCTCCACTAAAGCTGTGGGAGGAGGATAATTGATACCAAACCATTGGCAAGTATAATAATAACAAGACAAACCACGCAACAGTGTGTAACACGACCACCAACTTTAACAAAGAGATTAAAAAAAAATAAACAGGTGGACAATGGACAAGTCACTACTATTGCTACCGAGACTAATGTTTAAAATAAAATTACAGTGTTGCTGACAACGGCCCAACCGTATTTTCATTCCTCCCATTCGCTACGCCTAAAAGATCTACTCGACAATGTTTGTTATGTATTGGTTGTGAAATTAAAAGTGGATATTGAGTGACAGATCGCAGTGATTGATGAGGAGGTCGGAGAGACAGCACGACACAAATCATGACTGTTTTCTTTGGCAAGATTTCTCTGTGACCAAAATCCTCTGTGACCAAATTTGTTTTTACTTGTTTGTTTTGTGATCATGTCAAATGTCAAATATCAGTTTTCATAGCAGCAATACTGCATAAATCTTCATCAGAAGAGGGACGAAGGGGCTTAACATTACCTGGATGATCGAACGGTGCCTCAGTTGGAGGGACCTGCGGAGAGTGGACACAGCACAATACTTTTACACAAACCCATATACAACAAACCATTACAATAAACAATTTGATGACATGATTTCCCAGTGATGAGAAACTTTGCCAACTCACCCCCTCCACTGCATCGCTATCTGTGAGGAGATAAAACAGAAGACAGACAAACATAAACAAAAACAAAAACAAAAAGGTTTGAAGTTCCTCTCACAAAATAATGTTAAGAACCTGGCCTATGTGATGCTACTGGTAATAAGGATTTCTCATGGTTTCAGTTTTATCTTAAAGTCTTTGCTTCTAATAAAACAAAGCTTATGGTCCTCTCAACACTTAAGCTTCACCAAAGGACATTCAATTATGAGATGCACTCGGTCAAATAGAATATAGGACAGAAAGCATTTCACAGAATAAATGCAGTGATATCAGCATCAATCAAGCACAAGCACTTAGAGAGAGATATCCTGGTTTGAGACCTATACTGACTACCAGTACAAAACTATTATTTGACATTTGGTGAGTGTCTATTTCTACATGCATGTTTTCTATTAAGAAATAAAACATTTCCTCACAATCTTTTCATGTAAAATAAATAAATAGCAAACACCATGTGATGCCAAGTGGGAATATAACCAAACTTTCCAATACTATGCCAAGCCTTGCTATTTATTTCCCTCACCATCTGGGGTCAGCTGCAGAGGGACCTTGCCTGTCTGGTGTGGGTCCAGGGAAGGGTGATGGGGCACTGGCGGGATCCGAGAGGGTCTGGGCTGCGTGGGCACCTGTGGAATGGTGGGCACCTGAGAGGGCACCTGTGGAACGGTGGGCACCTGCTGTGGCACACGTGGAACGGTAGGCACCTGCTGGGGCACGCGTGGAAGGGAAGGCACCTGGGGTGGCACCTGTGGAACACTGGGCACTTGGGGTGGCACCCGTGGAACGGTGGGCACCTGGGGTGGCACCCGTGGAACAGTGGGCACCTGGGGTGGCACCCGTGGAACAGTAGGCACCTCCTGGGGTGGCACCCGTGGAACAGTAGGCACCTCCTGGGGTGGCACCCGTGGAATAGCGGGCACCTGGGGTACGCGTGGGGCCTGGGAGTCATGGGTGGGAGGCTGAGGGTAGAAGGGTACGTGAGGCCTGAGGTTGGGGATTTGGGGCAGATGTGCCTGATGGGGGAAATGGGGTCCAGAGGTGGCAGAGGAGAATTCCTCTACGCCTCTCATCTCCACCTCGTCCATCTTCCTGAGAGATATCTGGATGTCAGAGTGTGAGTATGTGTAGCCATGGCCCGCAGGACAGATCTCCTTGAAGTGCTCTGTAACAAAGACGGTCGAAAAAGACAAGACACAAAAAATCAGAGGCAGTCTACATGTCCTTTAGTCTTCAGTCACTTAGATGGGAACTCAGGGTTTACACATTGCCACCCAAACAAAGAAAGAAAAACATAATCCTCGTGGACCATGACCCCTTGGCCATGATAGACCAGTATCACTACACTTTACAAACGTTGTCTGCCCCCCATAAATTTCAATTATGCATACAGGGTGGGTTAAGACAGTTGCAAGATTGCTACATGTCTTACACATAGCATTTAAACTAAATAAAACAAGCTATAAGAATCACCGGCAATAAAAGTGGAACATTCTGTGGCAGTAGAGAGATCAAAGGCATTACAGTAATTGATGATAAGTGTGGGCCTATTTACAATGTCCTTGATTTACTGTAAGTAACACCCCCCCCCCCCCTGTTTTAATTATTATTACAGTCAAGGGAATCAAATCAAATAGTCAAAGTTACAGTGAAAAAAAATAAACTTTTTGAAAGTTGAAACAAAAAAACTTAGCAAAATAAAAGAGAAAAACAAAAAGATATTTACAGAAGACATGAATAAAGAATGATTGATGAATAAAGAATGGTTTATGATGATGATTTGCATGGCACAACAAAAATCCTTGAATCCTTGGTCTAGCCAGGGTTAAATCATGATGACATGGGAACAGTTGGTGCAGCTTTGGAGTACCTGTGTCTGGAAGAGGGCATCTCTGACAGCTGGATCCCCAGGCCTTCCCCACACGACTACAGCAACAGATCTGCTTGGTGATCTGCTGGGGGAGGGGCAGGGAACAGGCGCCTTCTGAGGTAGAGCGGTAGCACACGTCCTTAGCTACAGACACCGCTTTGTCCGCTGGGTTGAGACAAGGGGAACAGACAGTGAGATCACTGACCAGAACGCTCATGAAATACATATATATACAGTATAGTAATATTCCCAGGATGACAGTGGGTGGGACAACCATTAAATCCACACCAAGGAATAATGAAATCACCCAGGATGATGGGGAAACTGATCCAAACTATTTTTTATACATTACATCATGTTCACAGACACCCATTGGTTCAGGGCCGTAATGCTCCACACTGACTGACTTACAGACACAGTGACTTCTTGAAGGGTCCAACATGTATCCTGGCTTGCATGTGCATCTGTAGCTTCCTTTGGTATTGAGGCACTCTGCATGCTTACATATCCCAGGCATCAGACACTCATTTATATCTGGTAAAATAAAAACGGTGAGTTAGCTTTTTCCCATAGCAATACAAATAGGAGTCCTGAACTCTCAGACACAGCCATCAAAAGACAAGTTTACATGCACCACTTATTCAAAATACCTCATGTACAGTATTCAGTCCGGACCGAATGAATTTTGAACTGGATTGTACAGGGGTGTACAGGGGTGTACAGCTTTAGAAAATCTGATTGTTGCCCATGTACAGACAAGCAAATTGATAAATAATGAAATCACCTCACATAGTAGGCTACCTCTAAACCTGACTCAAAACAGAGCAGCCCACAATGAGAATGCAAGCAGATTGCAGAAAAGTTCTCTGTGAAATTAAGCCAAGTTTGAACGACCCAAATTGGCAAGAGTGCCGTCAAAGAGATTGAATTGGCTTAATTGGAACTAAATAGTGGTGCCAACATTAAGAAAACACACCTTTTACAAAGTGTTCTCACCCTCTACCTGCCCCGATTTCACCACTAGCCACCTAGAGTTTCAAATGAACACTGCATGAACATCAGGAGGAAATCAGGGGGAAATCAGGGGGTTCGATCCCAAGGTAGCCTAGGAATACCCATGCTGCCTTGTGCGCTCGTACCGAGCTGCTCAGCAGCCTGGAGACCAAGGCCGAAATTTTCACATCGATTTGGGAACCAATCACAGAATGGGGAGAGAAGGCAAAACAGTGCGCCAAGTATTTGACAAACGGAACCACAAGTCCCCTATGAGAAAATGAATAGGTGGTTCCCAGACTAAATCTCACTTGTGCCAGTAAGATGAGACGACAGATAAAAGGAGACAAAACAACACAAAAGGCGGTAAAAGGAGAGACGGAGTAATGGGCTATGTGTAAAATTGCAAGGCTGTAAAAAGCGGGCTTGAGACGGTTCTACTTTATGAAAGGGAGTGTTAAGCCCTGAAGGGTTAAGCGTGTCTTGAACTTACAGGACAGAAGCATGTATTAAAGGTAAATATTGTGAGAAACTACAACTAATCTGACTCCTTAAAATGTATAGGGGGTCAAGGTCTTCAGGATGGCCCTTTGGTGAGTGTGTGTTGCACTGGGTGTGCTGTGGATTTCAGTAAATTCAGTCTTACAATAGACACAGGTGGATAAGCACCACCTCTATACCATCTAACATCAATCCAAACTCATTTAATTGACTGATACTAACTCTATTTACATACTGTATACGTCACAAAATAAACCAGGGAGTATTTCTCTCAACGGCTAGCAGCTGGGAAGGTTATGGTTGCATATATCTCATAAATCAGACGCACGAAAGAGGACAGAGTGAGCGAGCGAGTGTGCAATAAATGTGTGTTTTGCATTAGCATGAGCATTCACGCCTGTAGAGGATAATTTCCCCGCCACTTAGCCTCCAAGGTCAGAAACTCATGAGAGAGCTTACGTAAAAGGGCTGACGTGGACCTTGTTTTCCTGCCCTCTAAAAATGGTGCATGGCACAATACAAAAAACAGCATTGAATGGTTCAGTGTTTCCCCCCCCCTTCTCTCTCTCTCTCTCCTCCTGAGTCATTGGACGCAGGGCAGATGGCATTTTTCTGCTACTGAATCACACTGCTGTTTCAGGCCCCTTAAGACTCTCTCATCCATTAAGCAATTAGTGAATCATTAGAGGTCCTGTCCAGAGGCCTTTCCCTTGCCTTGCCATGGGGCCTGGGGCTTCACAGGCGGCCATTGCTCATTTTTAGTCACGGCTATTAATCTGAGTCATGTGATTTGTTTTGGTTTCGTGCCTTCTGATGGAAACTGTGAGCTGGTTTGCCTGAGCCATGTTGAGGTCAGGCTCATTTACGGTAGGTGCTGCTCTGGTTGTTGTTGTTGTTGTTGTTTTTTGTAGTGGAAACACATTACCACTATGCTTGCTAGGAAAGAACAACCACACAGACTTAGCAGATCATCTGTTACGAATGAGGTCATAACATATACCATAAATAGGTAGAGAGCCAACAAACACTCTAGTTGATATTCTGTTGAGTCTGTAGGCAGACTCTATGTAATGCCAAGTCATTTATTTATGATAATTTATGGTTGCTGTAAACATTCATTCATTCAAAAGCAGATTCTTTTTACAGGTGGACAGACAACAAAAAATCTTCCAAGTCCTACCATGATAAAATTTTTATAAGCCACTTTTGAATGCAACTTTGAAATATATAGAGTTAGAGTAATTGTAATCTAATGCACCTGTGGGATTAGCAGCCTGAACTAAATTCAGTTACCCCCTTACATGATGTCTGATGCATTAGGCTCTTCCCAATTCCCGCTGGCAGTAAAGCAACAATCGTCTTTGCCCTACATGAGTAATCATGAATGATACTAAAGGAACAAAGTCATGTAGGTTCAAAGGGTTTTTTTCTGTTCTGTTCTGGTTAGGGGTACATGGCCACATCTTGAAATGATCAGACAAAGCAAGTGAAGCCAAAGCAGCATTTTTAGTTTTCTTGCTTTGTTGGAAGCTTCTGACACCATTTATGCCCATGTTCCCTGGTGAACACCTGCTCCTATGAAGGCATGACTCAATAGTGAATGACCACATGCTACTATGGCTCTTCTATGAATCTAGATGAATCCAAAGAGTCATGCATATTATTCATGGCTATACTCTTCTGAATTCTGTTTTTAAAATCCTCATCTTTGCTTACAATCAGCAGACAATTGACAATTTGAGACAAGAATGATTCCTGCTTTCTAAACCAATGATCTCTAGAAAGATGCTGCCCATGGACATGTTTCCCCAAAATCATTTGCTTCTAAGTTAGCAACATCGTTTCTTTTTTTTTTGCGATGGAATTTTTTCTTTGTCCACCAACTAAGTTGCTTACAGGTTAGCAAACCTAGCAACTAAGGTTTTTGGAGACGCACCCTAAATGACAAAAAGAATATAGTTTGGTGAAGCAAGAATGCCATGGACGACTTTGAGGATATACAGAAACAGTATGTCTACCATACTCTTTCATGAGGCAAACTTTGTTCTCATAAGCATATGATAATCTGTAAATTCTGCACCAGTTCTTGGCTGTAATGCAAAGGCCTGCACACTGCATCACCTCCCCCTTCAGTCCAACTAAACCACAAAACAGCCATTATCAAGGCCTACTGTATCAGCCCCCTTGTACTGTCGATCCCCCTTTGCCCATTAGGACGTGAATGGCTGTTTGTGAATGTGGAATTGACAGTAACATATTAATACACAAGGGGAATTAGAGTTGCTGACAAGAACAGGCGCACAGACGTTTGGAGAAGCACTTTGGTGGAGACTGCACTTACAGGTCAAACATTTGCTTTTCATATATCCAGATGTGGCTCTTGCTGGCAAATAGACCTGCACAAGAATTACTGCGACGTAGCGGAGGGGGACATGGGAATTCCAACAGGAGTGGAGTCAGATGCTCTACCGGTCAGATAAGGACAGTGTGGTGTGCAGGTTGTTGGGTTACTTGTGAAGTAAAGTAGGCGACTCTTGCAACTGCATGTACTATACATGTACTGTATGTGAGTTCAACTAAGCCATGCTTAGTTGTACACTGGATATGCCCATATATTCAACCGTTAGTCAATGCTCTAACACAAAATCCAGTATCAGTGTCAATTGCTATTGTTTTCAGTAAATATATCTTCAATCAGACAACTGGCATGACTTTTGAACAGGCTTTTACATGATCTTACTGTAGTAGTTAGAAGTTCATTCTGCCTCATCTCAGCATCTGAGCATCAGCTCAGTTGATACATATTGGGCTACAAAATGGCTTTTCAAATGTGTAGCACAAGAAAATATGATGTGTAAAAGCAAAGACACCTTCTCCAAAGACCTTTGCAACCTTATGGTTGCAATGGATATCAATGTAACCATTTCTAGACATATTTTTAAATTTCTGACTCCTCCAGTAACCGCCGCTGGGGCCATTATGTGCAAGTGGAAGGAACATCAATCCACCATCCACTCGACACAGACGCAAGATCCTTGCAAGATCTCTGATCGGTGAGTCTGAGGGATCGTTAGAGAATCGGCTCGGCAGCCAAGGGCCACTGAGAAACAGCTCCAGGACTTGGAGCCTGTAGGTCCATTTGTTACAGAGGAAACAATAGCTAAGGCACTTCACTGCCATTTCTCCTCCAAAGATGGCGTGCAGTATTGTACAGTATGTCTCTCACAATTTCATAACTACGCTAGTGAACATGTTATGTAGCAAACTTTGGAAGGGTTTTAAACATGCCTTTTCCACAAGAATCGAGTCTGGCGGGGGACATGTAGTAGAGGCAGGCAATGAAGTGAATTATTGGAAATTCATTTACAGAAAAAAAAAACATGTACATATTTCTCCCACTTTATGGAGCCAACAGCAAAAAAAGTATTTCCTAAATGGACTTATATGAAACAAATCTTTGAATTGGCTAAGAACACCTTCACTGCATTCCTTGGAATGTAATGGATGGATGGAGCCTAGTACAGTATACTCACCCTGACAATGAGTAATGTTCAGTCTCTTAAATCCTTTTGGGCATTCCACTTGGCCGTTGGCAATGACTGCATAGGCTAGAGAAGAGAAAAGAGCAATATGCACATTTCAAAAACAAAGAAGAACAATCTCCGTGTTTCTGCAATTACACAATCCGGTGCAGTCAGGACAGGACCAGGGCCATGCAAGAAGTAAAAAGAATGTCGGTGCATCACAGATGTCTTGTTGTTATTCAAGGTGCATCGAAACGTTAGTCATTGTTATGCACCTTGAATAATGAAATAAGATAAAAACTGAGAAGCAATATGTACATTGTTAAGGTTCTGGGAGGACAATACTTTCACCTGAGTTTGTAAACAAGACAAAGACAAAGACAGAGATGAATGGGAACAAATTTTGATCCTTCACTCCACATCTATGACAAGAAATATCGGCTATTGAAAACTCTGGCCCTTTGGAATCATCATTAGTGACGCTGACTTCAAAACAACAGGAGTTGAGATCCTCCTCAAATCTACAATAGTGTGCTATACTAAGGTGACCTTGAGTCCTTAGTCCTTTCTTTACTTTTCTTTGAGGAATAGAGCTGCCTAATAAAAATGAAATTTCAGCCCATGGCGTTGGATCTTTTTGACCGTCTACTGACATCTCCTTACATTATTTTGATGTGATATACAATAATACATTTCTATACCGTGTGAAGGCCCGGGACATCTGACCTCTGCAAGGACATTTTTGGTGGTTAAAACAATCCTGTTTGGAATTCCTGATAAATCATGGCACATGAGTCGGTCACATGTGAGAAACCCCTGTGTCAGGAGGTCACAGGTCAGTACTAATCATGTCAAAATATGCTATGCTAGTCACCCACTAGAAATTCCCCAGACTCATTTCGATGGAGTGACATGCTGTTTTGAGGTGCCAGACTAAAGCCTTGCAACTAGAATCTGATCTCAAAGAAAACAATCTGAGTGTACTGAGTGTCTTGGCCCTGAAGTTGAAGCTCTAAACACGTATTTACACAGGCAAAAACAATGTCATAACTGGCAGTAAAGCTTATTTATATATGTAGATAAAAATGTTTACAATCTCTCATAATCTTCAATTCAGACAAACTAATAAAAAGGAAAAGCAGAAAATGTTTCAAAATGCGCATGTTTTGCCCTGTCTACAGTCCAAACATGGAAAGATCACAATAGCCCATCTTGGCTTATTGACAATATTATCATCCGATAAACTAGCCTAGAAATCAAGACCCCTAGCGGCAGAAAAATATTCTTGTATAGTTTGGCTTGCCAGGCTACCTATAAACTGGATGAACAGCAATATTACGACGTAAAAAAATCTGTGAGTCTGCATTTCATTATATACAGGGTATACATTATGACATTAATATATTCATCAGCATAGACATCCATCTTTACCCACACAAGTAATTAAGTGTTAACAGACGTGCTAGATAGTGTTGGATCATTCTGCACAGATCGGACAAAAGCAGATGTACCCAGCACTGACCACAAAGCTTGTAAACTATGATTTCCCCCCCAGTAGCCTAGGACAGCATCCTCTGCAACAAGTTGATATATGACACTGGTTTTTGATGTGGTTTGTATTGTATCATGTATGTGGTCTCTGGCCGTAGTTTTTCAATTATCTTCACCACACAGCATAACGTCGCTGCAAGCCCAATTTCCTTCTTCCCAGAAGCACAATTGAATTGTGTGCAATTATCAAATAAGCATCAGGAAACCATCCCGATAACACCCTCGTTCGCCCTAGCCGAGGATTTCTCGAAAAAGAAAAAAGTGACGGGGTGGGGAATGTGGGCTAAGTGATAAAAGGGTGGCTGAGATCATGCTGACCCGATGTGCCCGAGGGAGTAGTAACCAACTTGTGAGCAATTGCTTCAGTGAGAGGCCTGATTTATGGCGACTTGTGGAGGATCAGCAACGTTGCCCCAGGACGCCTCCCTGTGTCCCTGAACCACAGACAGCTCCAGGCAGAGGGCTGCCTCAGTGCTACAGACTGAGAAATATGTCCCTGGGCGCACAAGTGGGTTGTCTTATGAGTGCTCGGAAATGGCTGTGAAGGGCCAGTCAGGGAACATATGTTCCGACCAGATAGAATCATGACGTAATTCAGTTAACCCTTAAAATTAACACATAAGAGACAAATAAATAGAATAAACAGATAAATAGGGAATATTACTTGTTGGTGCAGATGGGTCCAATAATATAGATCAGTTCCTTTTGACTCTACTTAAGAGTTTCTGTTTCTAAGTTCTGAACAAAACTATCATGTCAAATTTGTTTGAGGAACAATGTCTTGGTTTTGAAGGTGAAGGTTTGCACATAATCATAATATCTTTCTGCTGATCTGCAAGTGCTGTAGTCAGAGAGAGAGAGAGAGAGAGAGAGAGAGAGAGAGAGATGTTTCTGCAACTGTGTCTGTCTTCCAGTTGATTTTGTTTAGTCTGGTTGTGTGTACCGCAGCTAGGCTACAGTATAAACACCCCCTGCTTCTGCAGGCCATGATAATGGAAGCATTTCTACATAATAAAGGGCAATCTTTTGAGTCAGACAATAACACCTACTGTAGGACACATCCAGTGAAGTAGGTCAAATTGCCTCGCACAGCAAGATCTAGGCTAATTTGTTAAATCCGTAACATTGACTTGACTTTCAGATGGTACTATTGCCTTGCAAATGAGGACTAGTATACAAAGACTCATTTTCTGCTAGGCCTGTCATAATATGGTTTATGATGAAGTTGATGAGTTGCACACTTACAAGCCCTGTATCCATAGAGATTAATAACACACTAATAAGTGCTTATAAAGTATTCAAAAAGTCTCAATCAGTGACATACAGTACAGTACAGCACAGAATAATGTTATGTAACATAACTCATTATGAGGTGTATGAATACTTTATGAAAACTTTATGAATACTTTATGTCAGGTTACCCACTGTTTCTCTATTTCTTTATACAGTAACTTCCTGTCTACCAACACACAAAAAGATGAATAATGATATGCAATGGCAAAATTATAACTGACGAGAAGTGAATTTCAGAATTATGTTGAGCATAAACCTTTTTTTTTTGGCGGGGTGTGGGGTGGGGGGGTGCAATTCAACACATATCTAGATCCTATAAAACTCCAGTATCTAATAATACCTCTTTCCCAAATGTCGTTACGACGTTACCATAAACACAATAATAAGAACTGAAAAGATAAAGATGCTTGCTTTGACAGTGATTCCCCTCATAAACAGAGGATGTGTGGTCTCTCTGAAACAGCTCTCCACACGCTCCAAAGTGAAGTGGACCAAGGAAGCAAGGCCTTCTCCTGTCTATTCGGCCTGGATTTAATTAAGGACTCTATGGAATCATCTGAACGAGTGATGCATTATATGTATCTTTCAGACATTGGTTGTCATGGCCGACAGAACTGACAACTTTTCATTACAACCCTCATCTCCATTCTATCAACCATTTGACACAAACCATTCCATTCCGCTGAGATGCACTAGCACAATCTGCTTAAAATAGTGAATATGCTGCGGTTTTAATTGTGTGTCCCCCCCACACACCCCCACAGATGCAAGCTGGGTATCAAACTCTAAAAGTCCTCTAGTGTCCTTTTTTTTACATAAGACTTTGGAAAACTTCCGATGTGGTTTGACTGGTCAGAAGAATGATTTCTTTCACTAAAATAAAGTGATACAAACCAATGCTATTCTGCATTTTGACAGATCACTTCCTCACTCTTGAGCATTTTTAGAAACCTCAGGGCAGATGCAGAATTGCGGTTCGTCACCAGAGAGCATCGACAACAAATTCTGATCTCCCATAGTATGTACAAGCACAACCGCCCGAAGGGTAAACTTTGGCTTAAAAACAACCACAAAGTTGAAGAAACATAGAGCAACCTGATTGCTTTGCTATTAAAACAAGATTGTGACAAAGTCCACGTGCTCACAGCAAGCTGTTATTCATGGAAAACATATGTTTTTATTTGGTGCCTTATTTGGTTTCGAAAAAGTACCCCGACGACTCCACACCCTGGCTATTGCCGGGCCCCAAGAGCGGCTGGATTAGGAGAGGAGTACAACTAAAAGCTCTAATCTAAATATACAGTGGGTGGAATGCATAATAATCAAGTGTGGTATGCTGTTTACTTACACTCTACTTACCCTTTCACTCAACATTCAATCAGATCTGGGATGAGAACCAGCTTTACATGGGTTATGTTAAATATCAGTGTGTGCGTGTGTTTGTGTGTGTGCGGGTGGGGGGGGGGGTGGTCTTATAGGGTTGAATGAAATGATGGCAGGTAGGAGAGAAGATGAGTCTTGCACAGATTCTGGGCATGATCTGTATAAACTGCCTGTATGCAAGTGTGTGTGTGTGAGTGTGTGAGTGTGTGTGTGTGTGTGTGTGTGTGTGTGTGTGTGTGTGTGTGTGTGATTTGAGATGAGAAGATAAGTGTTGTACAGATTATGGCATTATCTGCATAGACTGTCTGTTTGTGTGTGTGTGTGTGTGTGTGTGTGTGTGTGTGTGTGTGCATTTTGCTACCTGGTTTGACTGGGCAATCTGTGCACTTGTTAAATCCCCAGGAGGCACCCACACTTCCACAGCAGTCATCTTGTTTGGTCAAACCAGGCAGGGGCTTCCCACACTGACAAAAACATAAACAACCAAAAACGCAACATCAATTGACCAACTGATACAGCTGCACACACACACACACACACACACACACACACACACACACACA
>JASCQY010000036.1:4863398-4877436 GCA_030264315.1 Sardinella tawilis
TGTGTTGTTTTGTGTGTGTGTGTGTGTGTGTGTGTGTGTGTGTGTGTGTGTGTGTGTGTGTGTGTGTGTGTGTGTGTTTTCCATGTGTGCCTATGAGTGCCAATGCCTGGATAGTGGCAAGCTGCAGCTGGAGAGAGGATGCGTCATTGCATAAGCTTTCCAAAGGAGGAGAGAACACAGAGAAGGAGAGAGAGAAAGACAGAAAGGGGGGGGGGGGAGGGAAAGAGAGAGAGAGAGGGAGAGAGAGAATGTCCTCCATCTGGCATGTCTCCAAAAAGACTTCTTCATTTGCAATGAAATGAAATGAGCGTGCACATTTGATGTGTGCACGTGCAAAATCTGGACTTAGGGACCTGTTTAATGCTAAACATCTTAAGTAATGAGGAGTAAAAAAAACAATATGAGTCTCATGAGTTTGTTTCAGTGCACAGTAGGTAGCATGTGTGTGTGTGTGTGTGTGTGTGTATGTGTGTGTGTGATCGACGGAGAAGGTGGAGAGAGAGAGAGAGAGAGAGAGAGAGTGTCTGTTTTACAACTTAAAACAAGGCAGAAGTTTTGAGAGAAAAAGACACACAGACAATAGTATTCTATAGTATATTTACCAGATGGGGAGAGCGCGCTATTCAAAGGCCCCAGACCACTAGTGTCTTGTAGTCTCGTTGGGTTGTTTAAGTAACCAGGACCAAGCTCATTGCCATATCTGTTTCCAGTGGGCAATGCATTCGAATTGAGGTGTGCAGTGGATTCTGGGTAACGTTTAACTGTCCTGGATGTGCCCGTCTGCCGGGAAGAGGAACTTGCGGAGTCTTGTCTCGTCTGGGCGCTCCTGGACACAAAATACAAACAAGCATTGGGAACGGTGAACAAACTTCTAAACAAGTCCATACTAATAGGGAAGTTTTTTCCAAAACACATTTGGCCTTGATCAAGAGGCAGCAAGAGGCATCTAGAGGATCTTGATCTATTTAGTGGGAACTCAGTGTTCCTTTGCTAAAGAATTTCCCCATTAGTTAGTCATCTTAGCCTAGGCAGACAAAAATAACCACTCATGATCTTAGTATGACTACTATTACTACTACTACTACAGCCACAGCTCCTTCATAGAATGTCGTGGAGCATTCTGAACATTCAGAGCGTGAGGTAGAGAAGTTCAGTCATGCAATGTATTTGCTACAGGGATGTGTGCCTAATGGACCAGCTGGGTCCAATTTTTTGGCAAACTAGCACATTGTACATCTTCACAGAACAACTTCAGTGACGTACTTTCAGGAATCATATAAAGGCCTAGGTTGTAAAAGAATCAGCATTTCCACTGTACAATGGTGAAAGAAAGAGACAGACATGAGCGAGAGAGCGCGAGACAGAGAGAGAGAAAGAGAGAGAGGAAGAGGGAGAGAGAGAGAGAGCATAATAAAGCACCCCATCTTAGGTCATAGAAATATTAAATTGATTTTATGGATGACATGCCATCATTTTGACATAATCTGCCCTCATTGAACGATGAGCATCCTTCCCTTTCTTGTTAAGCCCTTTTGCCATGATTCACTGACATCTGGAGTCAGTCAGTGCACCATGTCTTGCTAATCAACTGTGGATTCAGATCAAAATGTATGCTTGTCTGTAACACAATACCGCTTTTTGCTGATTGAATCATTTTTTTACAAAGAAAACCTCAGATCTGCTAAAAGTTTAGTTAACACCAGTTTGGTCCCTAAGGTATAGACTAAAGGTTCTAAACCCTTTAGAAGAAAATTAAGTAAGACAATACATGACTTACATTTTTCAAAATGCTCAAGGCCACTATGGTTCTGTTTCGAAACACCTATTGCCCCCAATGCCTAACGTCATCATGGTTGTCTGGTTACATATAATGTCTGTATCATATATTTCCAATCAGTACAATTCTAGGAATGTATCTTTACCTCAGAGACATATTATGCTCTTTTGATGCCCAAGACATAATTTGATCTGGTCTGACTGTTTAAAAAACAACAGATTGGTCAGTCAAGTTACAGTACCATCTGTTGGTAACATATAGCTTACATGTATGATGTACATAATTGGACATTCCATATTTTGACAAAGCATGCATTCACACCTGACTGCATTATTTCTGCCAACATGATGCGATATTAGTCTACACTCCCTCAAAGCAGTTAAAAAATAGCCTATGCCATAGCTGACAACTACTGTAAATTCCCAACATGTTCAGCAATTTATGATTTATAAACTTCCTGAGAAAAGGATCACTTAAGACAGCAATGCTTGAGCCTTCTGATCTGTGTTGGAACTCTGGACTGTTTGATGTGGTAATTGTGGCTTGTGTACAACATTTGACACCATAACTGAATCTCAATACCCCCCTAAGTGCTATGCCAAAAAAACATTGATTGGCTGATTCATTCCAGTTGGGTCTTTAAGGGTTCAGGGCTAAGGATGAGGTTGGACACTGAGATTCGGTTCATGCCTAACCTTGCCAAATTTCCAGAGTTTTCCAAATGCCTCCACAATTGTTTATTTAGACAGATAGAGGAAAGGTTATTTATGCTGTCTCTACACGTGCAACATACACAACACTAGACAATCTTGTACCAAGAGATACATCCGGTTACAATTTATCATTGAAAGACCTTGATTTACTCATTTACAGAATTTCACATAAAGATCTGAATATCTCTCAACTTACCAACAATGGTTTATGTTACATCAAAGTGAACAAAATGACAAAACTTGTTTGACTGAACATAAGACAAGAAATGTGGTTTGGTTCAAGGACATTAATCCAGAATCAACCAATCTGAACATGTCCTTTCACTGCGGAACTTGCAGAAGAGACTTGAAGAAGAGATTGCATACATAATGCAATTGGGAGACAAAAAGATTTATGCTCACCTTCAGCATTGATGTTTAAATTAAAAAAAAAAAAAAACTTCAAAATACTGTATCATTTTTCTTGGTGGTTGTGGTTGCTCTGCTTAACGCATTTCTGCTTAAGAAAATACGACTGTTGACTGACAAATAATGTATAATATACAGTACACATCCCTCTTAATCAAAGCCTACAATGTTCATTATGCTGTCAAACATGTCAGACATTACCAGAGCTCCAAACCATTTGTGACTGGGGAAACCTTGGTTGACAGGTTATATGGAACTTGGCCTCTACTAACCTTGTCTGTTCTTGGTCTTCTTACACACCCAACAATGCCTGATTCAATTTTCCTGATTACATGCTTGTCATCATTTACAATATTACATGACCCCTGGATACAAGAAGTCCTGTTCTCAAGAGCTTTCAACATGTAACTGATTGCAATCTCAGTTTTAAAGGAATCATATAAAAGGAATAACTAAACCTGCTGTTCAAAAACACAGTCAAAGCCAGAAGCTTTGTGTCATAACACACTTAAGAAAAAGTAATTCATGCTTTCTACCAGCACTATTGGCCACAACGGTCTTTTCATACATGTAGACCTTTCTTAAAAAGACAGCACACAGTCTGCACACAGCTGCTTGTCCAGGTTTACAGTACATCATCTTTTTTACAATTGCCTATGTAACACATTGAACCATATTCAATATCTGGGAGCCAGCACAAACATGTGTCGGCTACTTTTCTTGTTAAAATTCGGAAGAAGTTGCAGAATTCTAGCCTAGCATCTAGTCTAGTCGCTAGTTGTATCTTATGGTCTCTGAAACTAAGGTCTGCATCCATGAATGTGACAAAATCTTTGACTCATTTAAAGTATGAGGCTTGTACGCATGACAGATTTGGCCAAGACAATGTATGCAAATGCTAAACAAACAAAGCCCAAGAATAGACCCTTGTGGGACGCCATGTGCCATGGTGGTTTTCTCTGATACATAAGCGGACAAAGCAATTGCTGCCTTGATTCCTAAGCCCTAATGTTGGACTTACATCTATGTAAATACACTTCCTAGCAGTCCGTCACAGCTGTCTAATCAACCATGTATATTGTACTTATACAGTATATAACCAACAATACCAAAGGCTATCTAGCAATACCCGGAGTTACTTTACCTGAATCTACAGTATTACGATGGATGACTGATACCTTTGCAACAACAGTGTCAGTGTTAATGAAAGCCTAGACTGGACTGGAATACCAGTTACCAGCTACTGATAATTGAATAGTTTGATTTGATTAAAATTAGCTTCTCAAAAGGCATATAACAAAGAGGTTTAAAATGAATAGGCCTGCAACTGTTAACTTCAGAGGAATCCAAGTTCCTCTTTTTCAGCCATGGTTTGATAACTACAGTCTTTAGTGATTCTGGGAAAATGCTGAAGGGAACAGAACCATTCACAATTCACAACAGCTGAAATGCCAAACAGCTGAAAATACTTTTAAAGAAGCTTCAAGGCAGAGTGTCAAGACAGCAAGTAGATGGGTTAATATGCTCTGTTTCATTTCAAGGGTTTGGCCATCAATAGCAGTACATTCAGTCATGGAGGCCATGTTATGTTCGTGTAGAAGAATGGACAGTTGGGTGAAGATAATGCTTACACATGTAAGAGGAGTGCCATAGGCTTTTCAAGATCAAAAAGACATCCTTAAGACCATTATGAATGAAATTTAAAACCAAAATTACAAATTGCATAGGGCAGCTAAGATATGTCATAAGCTTGATCTGGTTAGTTTTATTACATTGTGATATTTCTCTACCAGATAGAACAAATTAAGCTTTCTTTCTACCAGAAAGAACTACAACTATCCTGCCCCATAAAATGAAGTGATCTCTTTGAGAAAAAGCGTTATATGAAAATTAACAGGCATACCTAAATATTTGAACCTTACTCCATAATATTTTCGTATATTTATTAAGACTTTTTAAGGATTGTAAAAATTGTAATCAATCCACAGTGGCAAACACTGTATATGTGAGTGCTATTTGGCAAAGACAATTTCTCATGTTGTTTAAAAATGACCTGAGGATACACATCTAATATCCCGGGGCAGTTGGCTGCAGACAACTACAAAAACAGCCATGTATTTTCCCCTTGACTCTTTAAACAAAGCTGTCTGTTATCAGACGGACATCTTTGGCAATGCTGCTCCAATCTGGGCTTCACAACACAGCAGTTTGGGAGGGTTATGATAACAGAAACGACATAAAAGAAGGTTATGTTCATCCGATATACTTAGCTGTTGGAATTTAAGGCATTCAAAACATAATATGCTCAGGCATTTCGACATGCTAACACAGAAACATATACAGTATATTTGATCAGAATTCTTTAATGAAACCCTATACAGAGCCTTTCAAACCCCAACCAAAATGCAGTTGTTGCGTAAGAGGAACGGTTAAAACCAATGGTGCTGCTGGCCATGGAGTTTTCCATTTTCTCACAATTCTCATCAAAAAATAAAAATTTTGCTTTTTCTTCCTCCCCGTCACTCCTCTGTGGCTAAAACAAAGGACTTCAGAGACAATAGTCAGTCTGTGCACAGTGTTGTTTCCATTCATTTAGAACAGTTGTATACTGTGCAAGTCACGTGCTGATGATGTTCAGGAAAGTTTGACAGAATCCACCTCTAATCCATCAAAGAAGTCTCTGAAAGGACATTTGAAGAGTACAGACAATTGTCTTTGAAAAATGATTTAGACTTATTCTCACTGAAACATCTCTATTCTTCTCTATTCTTCTATTCTCTATTTCTGCCTGGCCACAAGTGGCTACCATTCCCACAGTTAGGCTATTACTTCAGAATTGCAACAGAGGGTCAGGGACATGATTAGTCCTGTTAGTCCGTCATCTCTACTTCATAAACAGCAAATATTGTTAAAAGATTTAAAAACACTTCCCTTCAACTTGTGTGTGTCTGTCTGAGACTGATTTAAGATGTGACGGCCCATCTCTTGTGACAACAGGACAATTTCACAGGGCTTTAGGGAAGCATTACACTCAGTGAGGCAGTAAATATATAAATAAGAATAAAACAAGTCTGGAGCTCTCTGTCACATCAAAGCCTGACCATAAATTGCAGGCCATGAGTATGTTTAATCTCTCGTGGTCACTCGTATAAGCAGAGCTCTACAGAGTCGCTGCTTTGCGGCATGAGAGTTTTCAGACTTTCTTTTCATTGCCAAACCCTGAGCTGCTGCAAAGGCTTGTGTGTCAACCAAACATTACATCTGCATCTGAAAATGTCATTAAAGCCTATCAAAGTTACACAGGAAAAGTCTTTTTTTTCAAAATGCCTTCACTGACATATGTCTCTCTTCTGGTATGACAAATGAACAGAAACAATGTCCTTCCTCCCACTTTATACTAATTTAGACGCCTAATTACAAATTATACATGTTTCATCAGTAGATTGATGATCAGCGGTTAGGTTGTGGACATTGAGAGGATATGTGAGTCGGTTCCAGAGTGATTCTGCTGCAGTTTCTAACACAAGTTCATCTATCTTAGATATCTGCATGCAATCGAATAAAGGAAGCTACAATGGTGTCAGTTTTATCCTACTGTCTCCATCAGATTTATTCATGACCTGACATATTGATCAATCAGTCAGGCCTATTAGACAAATGTTTCTGAATGTTTATGACTGAATGTTTCTGCCATGCCGTTTCAGATACTTTCAGAGGAAAAATGAAACCTGTGACACTCATTTTGGGCACTGGGTGTTATGAAATACACCATTGTTCACTGTTATGCCTTACTGTGCAGAACAACATATTACTCACTTTCTTCATTGACATACACCCTCAAGATGATACGCCACATGTGGGCCAGACCTCTAACCTAATATTCCTCGACCAAAGTCTTACTGAAAAAAAAAAAAAAAAAAAAAACTGAAACTGTTGTTTTCCCTCGAGACACATTATGTCATGTTTGCCAGCCCATCAATTTCCCCCTCAGCACTTGGAAGTGAGGAGTGATACTGAGCGAGAGCAAAAAGGCCAGGGACCAGTGACAGGGGATTGGGGAGGGAGCAATCTTGTGGTTCTGTGGTCACGGGCAGGGGCCCAGAGCTGCTTTGGGACACTGAGAGCTGAAAAAGGGTTTACAAAACATCTTTGCAATATTACAGAGGCCTTTTCAGAGAAATTAATTTGCCAAATTAGAGCAGGGGAAGTCAAGAGGGAAACAGCATGGAAGGATGCCAAGTCCTACAAAGCCTGTCCAGGCTTTAGTGTTGTCAGATGGCTGTAAGTGTGAAACTCCAGGGCCAGACAGGTGCAGCACACATTCCCAAATTGCCATACTTGTGCAGCAGTCTAGCTGAGGGCAACACTTAGGCTTCATTAGCACCAAAAATATTTAATACACAGAGAATGAAACTTGAGGCTTGTAAGCACTCATCGTGAATGAGGGATAGCGCTGATTAACAGCTATGAGAAAAAATACTTCATGACAGCTTTAGGAAAGTCCCTAAATCAAGCCAACGCCACAACAGTTAGAGTGCTCATTAAGTCTTACGGCCCGACCAAAAGGTCAGTTCTGTTTCACAAACACAAGCCTCACTGAGCCAGACATACAGTACTGTACAATATGCATTACTAATGCATAGACTATGTCTGGACCAGCCTTGACCAATACAGGGCCTCAGGAGGGTTTTTTTTTTGGTCCATAAACCCTGGCATTACTGGGACTTGTAGCCTATTATCTGTGGGTTTTTTCCAACCATTTGTCCGACCGACACTTGCCATGTCTTGCTAAGTGAGAGAAGAGACAAATTAGTTTGTTTCATGAAAAAATGCACAATATTTTGAATGAACCATTTACAGATCTAACTCCTTGCACTCACTTCAGTTTATCTACAGTAAGCCCAAGTGAATGCAGTGTGTGTGAACATGTCTGATATGTCTGAGTGAATGCAATGTGGAGTATGTTCGGATGTGAAATACAAACCTTAAAAGACAACTTGTCTGACCTCAACAATATAAAGACTGGCTTGAGTGCCAGTTTGCCTACAGACAGGAAAACATTCAGCAGATCTTAACCTCAACAACATGCTGGCCAACACCAGAATCCAGTCAGCTTGAAACAAGATAAAAATATTGCCTTTGTAAACTGCCACTCATTACTCTGCAAACACACTGTTGCACACTGAATAAATGAGCAACCAACAGCACTCCAAATTTATCAACAGTATGGGTATTACATGGGGTATTACAGTATTATATTCTAAATTGTTACACTGCTTTTTATAATGCTGTAGAATTCAGTTCTATGTTCTGATATTTCTTGATAGTTGCTATGTAGTTGCTAAGTATAACAGACGTCTGTTAAGGAAAGTGAAACAGAACGTTGCCATTGCCAATCAGCTGATCTGTAAGTTAACGGAAGATATTTTCTATTTTAATCATTATTTTTACTATGAAAGCAGTGATAAACACTACTTCATTGTTATCTTATTGATGACTTCAATAGGTAGCTGTGTAGCGTAGGCTAATAATCAGGATAACATTCTGTGGTGTCATCATTATCATGAAATAACTCCCTTCAGAGTGATTCAAAAGACCTCCGCAGTTGTCGGGCTCCTGCATCACTTTATCAAGATTTATTCCACGATAATGACCACCTTGCAGGATATTATCCCTCACATAACCTGTTATAGTGGGTATTAACAGTGCATCATTCCAATGTCAAAGAACCTGCAGATTCTTCATGGGCTACACATTTTTGACAGGAATTTGTATAGTTAAGGGCACTTCACTGCTAGCACTTGAAGTCTCTAATAATTTATCTCACACTAGTTACTGTCAGGCATCGGTTTGTCGTATTTATCTTATTTGTCACTTTGCTTAAGGGAAATGGCTACAAGCTGGATATTGTGGCACGTAATATCACTGTTCCTAGCAGATTGTCTCATATCATCACCATCCCAGGTGAACACATGAAAATCTTCCTCCTTGAATCAACTAAAAGACTAAAAACTGAAAACTTTACATGTGATTCTGCATACTTTATGTAACATAATATGAATGTCTGTTTTTAGTACCTGCTTAGTATGCTTATTTTTAGCACCTATTTATAATACATTTGTGTTATAATAAAATTAACTACCAGCTTTTTTTAGGAATAGGCACAGTTTTGAGGGGATAACCAAACTGAGTGTGAAAAGCACAATGCACTGATAATGTTACCTAAACCTTGGCCTTCCCACTTCCTGATCTTGTTCCTTAAATGCTGCTCTCTTTTCCTTTTGGACACACTAGCCTCTTCCACTGATAGCATGCCCAATGCATTTATCCTCTCAGGAAAAGTGCAGGGTGTATTCTTATTCTCTACCACATGATTTCTATCAGTGTTTCCCACACATTGCCTAAACCATGGCAGCTCACCATAGTTGAATTCCCCCCAACCAGAGTATAAATATGGCCCAAACAATGCTTCTGCAATATCTGACACATGTATACTGATATTTCAGTCTCTGTCTCAGTCTCAGTCTCTGCATTGTTTTCAATTCCTTCGTCAGCTCATCTGTTTTGCTGTAGAAACAATGGATATGAAGCTGTAATCAAAACTATGGAAGAGCACTGCAGGCTTTTCTTCAATCCAGTTCAAGTTCCTTGTTCTATCCCAAAACAGATATTTTCAGTTCTTTCACATCATCGGCTAGGCAAGATGACTAAAGCCAGTCAGTGTAATGGTGTTGTAGTGGGCTAAAAGTCAAAAGCAGATTTGCCACATTGCAAAGCTTGCCAGATTATTAACATTTGTATTGGTCAGCGCTGACTGGCTGTGTCAAAAACAATTGTCAACATGACACCTACATTAATGTATTGTAACCGCATCAGAAAACATCCCAGAATCGTCTGCTTGACTGTACCACATTCTGGTCCAAGGTTCCACAGGGACCTGCTATAATTTCCCAAATGAAACCATTCTTGATTATGAAATCTGAGTGGGAAAATCCAACAAGGAGGCAGTCAATGTCCTCCAGAGCCTTTGAGAGCAGAAGCCTCACAGGATGTGGAGTGACGATGTTGCATCATGAAGATGCAGTCTACCATGGGACCCCATCGCAGACAAGAGAGGTTTTTTGACCGACTGATCTTAGCAACCTTAAGCATCTTCCATTGGGAGATGGAGCATATCCTGTTTTTATTTGGCTGCTGTTTGATAGACCAGACAGATGCTCAATTCCTAGGACAATTAAGTAGAGGGGAGAATCTGTCCCTAGATGGGGTCTCAATGAAATCCGGTTAGCTGATGACTGGGCGGCCAACGCCATAGTCTGGGGGGATCTGCTCAGGGATTGCTAGACACACAGGGTCATCTTCTTGGTAGACTGTATTATCAAGGGACACCACAGTGAAATTGCTAAAGAGGTTTAAAGAAAGTGCTGAGTGCCTTTTGTGACCACAAATCAAACTGCAGCTTAAGCTGTGAACAGACCTACCGATTTTCTCACTCTTTTACAATTAGAACGAGATGGAACTGGGTTGTGGTTAGGGTTCGAATTACCACAGTGCCCGGCCCCTTAGTTCCGACCATGGCACTCCTAGTTTCACTCAAAATCCCAGTCAAGGGGGGTCCCTCCGCTTTCCCTACTCGCACTATTTGTCTCCTGCAAGACATCAGCCTGCAAAAAGGCACTTTACCTGATACTATACATGCCATGCAAATGAACAGTAAATGACAGAGTAGCACACATACATGTAAAGCTCACAAAAAGATTATCCCGTCCATGTTAATTTAGACTTATACTGTATATAATCTTTCTTTGTAATTTCGGTAAAATTTTAATAGCTAGGCTACAGAGATTAACTGATTCAAAGTGTTTCTATTAGGCTATGTCTTCAATGTAGGCCTATGCATTGGCATAGCTGCCAACACTACTTTTTTCAACGGGACTCTCCCGTATTTTGGACCTATCTCCCACCCCCCTCCCGTTTTGTCATTTCTCCCGGGAATCTCCCGTAATTTAGCCTTCAAGAACCAAATTAACTACTGAATGATCAAATTACGTTTGCACAACATTCTGAACTTGTAAGATCATGTATTGAAATGAAGTCTGATCTCATGTGCGCATTTGTCACGGCAAATTGGCAAACACAACCTGATGTTCTTTCAGCATGCAGATTCGGGAAGTTGAAAGCTTTCACGTTACTATTGTTTGTTGTTAGATCTGGCACATTTCTCTTTCCTAAAAGTGTTTGGCAAGAACTGTGATGTTCTAGATGAATATTATTGCCATGCTGTCCATGAAGGAGAGTCATTAGTTTTGTAGCCTACTGCAAACGAGATGGATCTCAGAGTGCACTTTATTAACAATACGTTCCAGAGCGCATTTCACGTAGCGGACTAAACAATGCGCAATGACTTGCAAGGCATTTTTTTCCTGCAGGAAAAAAGGACTGTAGAACCAAGTCATGTAGCCTACAAATCACTCCAGTCCAAATTTTGGACATGGCCCCCCCAGGAGCAACAGGTGAATTAGAACACCGGTTGGGGCCCTTAATGTCTTACAGAAATTGGTATCATAACAACCATACACTGTAGAACAGACTAGTTAAGATAATATCAGAGACAGTTAATGACGTTCCCCCATGATCAAAAAGTACAAGTAAAATCCTACCTTGAAGAAAGTTCATTGAGTATACATAATGTTGGCAAGCACAAGTATCAGAATGTCATGAATTCACCACTGGTGTTCCTCAGGGATCAGACCTCGGGGGCCTCTTTTAATCTACAAATTTATTTCCCTGAGCGAGAATATCCACTGTTTGGCATTGATATCCACAGGTAAACTTTACCTTGTCCTACTTATTATTTCATTATATTGCAATGAGCCTACCCCAAAAGCATGTGTCAGTGTAGTGAATCAGCTCTCATCCTTTCCTCAGTACCAAGAGATCAAATTTAAGACTCTCCATCCTCAGTTCCTCAGTGGTGGTATCTCCATTCTTAGCATATTCAAGAGAGGTTCCATTTTAACTGCTACAGTGTATTCAATTAATTAATACTTCTTAAATAGCAATTATTCCATTTTCATCATCAACATCTTGAAGGTAATGTTTTCTATTCCTTTCTGTTTACTGGTTGGTTGATTGATTTGGTTTTTTTTTACCCAAAAGCAATCCACCTACTGTATACCAGTGTCAGTGCAGTTTTAAGAGCACGCACAACACCACCCAAAAAACAATGTACTTTAGGAGGTTTTCATGGTCTTTGCAGATACCGGCTATTGCAGAGAAAAGGTCATTTTTGCAGCTTGTGAGAACAAGTTTCCTTAATAGGAACATTAGCTCAAGATAGAGACACATTAAAATCACTGTCAGGTGTTTCAGCCAACATCAGGATGAAGATCAAAAGCAATTAGAGCCAAAGTGCAATAATAAACCTAGGCTCTAAATTCAAAGCAATCGTGTCCAAATTTCCCACTTGTATCTAGGGCATACACTAAACAGTAAAAAAGAACTCAGTGGGAACAGTCCAAAAAGTCTCTTGCACTCAGCTTAAATGCTATCAAAGATGCTTGACTTCTGTGGAAACCAATTACAGTATATCATGTAGTCTTGAACCAAATATGACAAAAAGGGTAGGCTGTAGATAAACTCTTAATGTTACAGGTTTAAGAGGTTTCCATGTTATCATTGTGGTTTATCAGGGGACTGAAGTGCACTTACAGAGAGGAATAAGGCAGCCTAGTGGTGGACGGTCTCTGTGGCTGTATACTGAGGTTGGTTTCATCGGGTCGTTTGTCCACCGACTCTCTGCGGACTGGCTGCTGCTGCTGCCGTTGCTGCGGCTCATTGCGTGGCTGGAATGGCGTGAAAGCCCTAGTGTTCCCCGCACGAATATACACTTTTTCAGGTGCTACTTCTTCACAACGAGCTCCCTGGAACCCAGAACGGCACACGCAAGTGTGGGGACGGCTGCAGGAGCCGCGGTTCTGACAAGGGGGCTGGCAGTCAGCTGTAGAGGAAGAGAAAGACACAAATGTAAAGAGGAAAAGGGTTAAACGTTTTTGTGCCATAAAGAACATATGTTGAGAATGTTGCCATTTCAACCAGCTCAGGAATCAGTTTTAGCTAAAACAACAATAAACAATAAAAATATTACTGAAAAAAAACAGATGACATTACAAAATGGATGGATGATTCACTGAATTCCCATACCATAGGGATACAGGATGCTGAAAATGTGAATGGATGCTGAAGTCAATGAAATTCATTCGATGTGACCACGTTCCGTTTTCAGGTGCTGATTCCAGTGCTGACTCACCTATGACTTGCCACCGCAGTAATAGCGGAACCACAAGAGGGCAGTGCCAAGTCACTCATGATTTGTCTACGTGTAATCTAAACAGCTGCATTACTCTCTAAACGACCCCTTGCATACACAACATATAACATACACATGCCATTAAGACACTCTTGAGTGCTATGTAGGTCAAACTCATCTATTCTCATGGACTAGTTTCCATGGATAATAATACTGATTTCGCAGTTGTGGTGCACTGGAACAAAAGCCAATGTCACCCATTGTTTGCGGTTCAGTTGTGGGACAGAAAGATGGAGGATGTACTTGGAAAGTAGGTTATACAAGAGCTGAGGTATGATATGTCAAGCCACATTCCCCCTCCTAAAACCATTAATTATTTTGACGTGTAACTGTATAAACAATTTAAAAGGACACCATTTTCCCCCCATATGAGCCTGTTTCTTTCTTTTTTTCATTTTAATTTTGTTAGAAACTCTTAGAACTACTACTACAGTAGAACCTCTGCTTCTCTCTGACTGATTCAGGAATTCCATGTAATTTCCCCATATTATTCAGTACAAACAGCGAAGGAACACAACATTTGCTTAAAAAGGGATGGGATAAAATATATTGTGTGCTATTATTTTTGCAAGAGGGCAACAGATCAGATTAATCAATTATCTACTTACATGAAGAACATTGCTAAATTTGTTGTTATGGCAATTGAAAGAAGTCTGCATCAACTCATTACTGATAAAATTACCTGAATTAAAGTGAACACAAATACACCCATACTCACAGACACACACACACACACACACACACACACACACGCACACACACACACACACA
>JASCQY010000036.1:4881169-4897428 GCA_030264315.1 Sardinella tawilis
CACACACACACACACACTCACACACACACACACACACACACACACACACACACACACACACACACACACACACACTAACACATTACATTAGCTTGCCTCAAATCTGCACCATGATTCAGAGGAAACTCTGTTTATTGTATAACATGACTCTATTTCACGACGCCACTTATGACTTATGACTCAAACGTAGCATCAGGTCATTACTCGCCAGTGTGTAAAATAAACACAAGCACTTTGTCTATAGGCACAGGAGCCCTGTTGACACAGATGTGGCCAACATCTACCAAGAATAGGCACAACAGCTCTCTCTCAATTGAACTCTTGCCCTACTTTGCAAGTGACCTGCTTTGTAAGCATAGCTAGATATGTCCCATATTACAAGCTCATCCTTACACTTACACATAGACATACAGTAGACCAACCCTAGACCAATCATGAGGTGAGTAAAACTATATCGCATCCTATGGCATTGTAAAGTACATTATTAAGAGACTACAACAAGACACTTCATAATGGTGCAGAAAGTCCAATTGACTTAGAAAGATCCTTCAAAACATTTGGAGATATTTCTTATAAAAGAAATCAAATAAGGACAGAGCAAGAGCCATCCACTTCAGTGTCCTGTCTGTATAGACTACTGACCAGCAGACATTAATGCATCATCCCTTAGCTAAAAAGCTTCAGTTATTACCTCGGTCACAGTTCCTTCCTAATCATCACCTAGTGTATGTTACAGTCATGCTCTAGCTGCACAGCTAAAAACAAATGTGAATGATGATCATTTTCAGAAGTAACAGGATGAAATGTTGTGTGAGAGCATATTTGAGAGGGAAGCTTTCAATCAAAGTTTTTTTTCCCCAATAAAACAATCTGGTTGTGTTTGGTAATACATCCAAAACATAAGTGATGACAGATAGTCTGGTTCTATTCCATTGCAAGGACTGTTCAGGTTTAAAGTTGCTTCACTTGCTGGGCACAATCAAACAACAAGTCTTTCATTCACAAATTTATAGTGTGCCTCAAAGCGACAATATTATCAGAGAAAGAACAGATAATGAGAGGGGAAAGGCATGGCATGTCCCCTTAAATGCCACCACGCTGAAGTACCCATGCCTTGTCATGGTATATATGGAAAACTGATGACTTTCCTGAACTCAAGCGACCTACATATGTGGGCTTTGGAGCAGATCCATCTATCCAGGAGCACTTTTTCTGTGCTAACAATAAGAGTCTCTGTGCTCTGACTGTGTGCCCTTTTGAAACGATGTGGGGGTATGGGGTAACAGCAAGGAGAGTGGGTTACAGCAGTGTCACTGGCTCTTGACTGGGACTCTGCTCTCTGCTCAGCCTGACACTATTGCATTAATTGCTGTCGTGCAGAACTGTGTTTGCACATCATTAAAACTAATTGCTCAACATTCCATCCATTTGACAAATATGTGCTTTAATTGTTGCATCAGGGAATGATAAAATAACAGGAATATGTTGAAGAAAGAATAAATGGGTGAAAACATTCTTCACATAGTCCTTTCCATACTAATTATTGGACACCGATGGCAGAGGAGGCAAACAAGGTCAGTGGTCCAGAGAGCCTTTTTTTGCCGACCTAGACATAGTTTCACTTGAACTGGAAACTAGGACACAAAGGGGAATAGGGGGGTGGTTTTGGACTAGAGTCACAACATTAGGTACGCTTGCATCTATTGACAGTTATTTCTGAATGAACCCAATTTACTGACAATGGGACGATTGCTTTTGGTCGGTTTGCCAATAATTGAGTTCAACTACATAAAAACAGATCGTATCAGATTATCAGATTAATGCGTTGAAAGCTTTGTGATTTCAGTCACTTATGGACTTCTCTCTTACTCCCCATGGTGTCATTTGAGGACAAAGGCTGTAGAAGAATCCATGGGCAGGTCAGGGATTCAGTAACTGCCATGAGCAAAGATCAGGGGCAACTGAAGTCAAAATCGCTCATGTTGAAGGATGTCTAAAATCCAGTTCATCATCTACAACCAACACCCCACTTAAAAAACAGTATAAATTGTGCCGCTGGATACTATGACAAAAATCTTTTGCCGTTTTTGAAATTACCTGACTGACCATATAAAATGTAGCCTATGTCATACTTTTCTGTTTTCATTCTAATTTTTTTTAACATTTAAAGGTAACATGAGAATGAGGTTACGAAACAAACAGCTTTAATTTAGCAAGACAGCTCCAAATGGGTAGACCTCCAAGGGGAACAAATTTCATCAGAGAACAATTTTGGGTCTCTGAAGAAATCTACAAGTAGCTACAGGCATGCTTGATGATGCTTAATCAAAGTCTGTGGAAAAGGTAAACTCAACTCTTATGAAAACTACTCAGCTAATATAAACCCTTCTTGTCCTAAACTCCATCTTCTGAAGTACCGAAGAGTTTCATGCAAAATATTATTTATCCTTCTTGCATCACATCTGAAGATTGTATAGCCTAGTCCTCTCAAGAAGTTGCAAGGGAGAAGCATTCCAAATTGCATTCTTAGGCAAAACAAAATAAACTATCTCTAAATACCTCTAACAAGTCTATAATTGCCGCATGAGATGAAGGCTAATTACTTCTTTTACATAGAGTATCTCACTCAGTCAGGTGTTTTCTACCACTCTCGCTGAGGTGTGTTCTAGAGGACCATAGTCAAAGGAAGCTGCCTGCAATGTCCCTAAGAGTTCTAAGAGATTAAAATGTAACATGACATACAAAAGCTAAAGGCCTACATTCGCACTCATTTGCTACAACAGCTATCGTGCAAGGACAACTACAACGATTACGTAATAGAAGCAATGACGCGAGGATGGTGGGAATTTTGAGAGCAATAGTAAGGAACTGACTAGCATGAAGGTTAAGAGGCTCTTAGAACATTCAGCCATTACCAAATATCAACAACTCTGCATATTCCCCTGAGCAAATACTTGCTTGGGCAAGTATGGAGATTATTAGAATCATACTGTCATCTGGAAAATGTTTGCACAGCACAAAAGTAAATAGGATGTGTTGCAAGCAAGAGTTGAGATTCCAAGAAAGTTTTTCTTGGTACGGTTTTCATGTTAGCATGGTACTTATTTGACACAGTTTTTCACATTCCATAGTATGGCCCAAAACAACAAACAGACAAAGAAAGACAAAAAATAACGTACCATTAACTATTAAAACGGCAAAACAAATTTGATCTTTCATCTATTCTTATATGTCTAAGGCTTTGACTCATTGATGATTCAGTCACAATGGCTTTTAGTGCCTCTTTTAGAGACCTTTTAAGCTCTTTAAAAGCTACACATAAATGAGTGTGTTTGAGTATGTGCACGCGCTCATGTGCTTGTGTGTCTGCTTGTGTGTGTGTGTGTGAACACACTCTCCCCCTCAATGAATATAAACCTTGAGACTGATGGCTTTTTCACTGGATGGCCTCACTTTCCCTGCTCTCGGGGTATACTGGCTGTGCAGGTCACCACAGCACACAGGATTTGTTTATACTAATCGCACCGTTCAAGATTTGTGCCTTTTCTTTTCCCCCACCGCAGGGGAATATTTTCTCAAGAACCAGTGTGTTTGTATCTCTGCCTTTAACAGTCCCTGTGAGGACATATGTATGTGTGTGTGTGTGTGTGTGTGTGTGTGTGTTTGTGTGTGTGTGTGTATGTGTGCGTGTGTGTTGGGGGGGGGGGGGGGTGTTCTATGAGTAGGCTTGTGTTTGTTTCTGATGTCTGCTGGTGCTGAGGTTTGTTTTTCACACGGTGAAAGACACTTATGACATTATGGTATAATGGACAATTAGCTGAACTACTGACTAACTCACTAGTTTTTCTCACAGCTATGGCAGCTACTTCAACAGTGCCATTGCCATAGCTACAGTATGATACAGTAATGATGTAGTTCAGCATGTGGATGATTAAACCTGGTCCTAAAGATTTACTTCAGAAGCAGATATAAAAATACCTCAAACTAACATTATAACATCGACAAAAGGAACTTTTCAGGGAGCTTTATCCATGGGTCTTGTTCAGTAGTTCTAACCAGTCAACTTTGCAACCATATTAATTTATTGTTTGAATGATTCCTTTTTCTTTTTTTTCAGAAACATAAATTGTTGAACCATGGTGTAACGAAGGACAGCAATGATCATCAAGTGTTGCTTTCAGACATAGCCCCCCCAAAGAAGAGTCTCTATTGTTTAAAACGTCACAGGGTCAGGGACAAAGTCTGTTTCAGAATAATGGCCTACAACATCTGGTAAGAGACAGGCAAAAAAAAAGCCAAATGTGTTCAGGTGTTTACCCACTTATGGGCATTTGCATGCTTTCTGTTTATACCCGCATTTATTGAAATGTAGTGCAAGGATAACACAGGGAGTGCAACGCAAATATTTCATCTAGGTGAGGGTAACAATCTGCTAAGCAGACGCTTCTGTAAGAGATCCATTATTCCACCCTTTCCGTATACTTTCAACCAGTCCGCTTTTAAATACGTTACAATTAAGGTATCCAATATTGCAGTGGTCAAATAAAACACTATTCTGCCGCTACACCCATAATTAGAAATGTGTTTTCCAGTAAAGCCATGTGAATGGTTTCTTTTCTGGGAACCTACACACAGACTGTTCATGAGAACAAAATGTGGTAACCATGTTGATAGTTACGCTGACAATAACATTTCAGGATTTAAAAGAAAGACACAAAAAACACCAACTTCAGTGTTTCACTGAAATCACACACTTTGCCACCCAACCACCAAAGTGTTTTCACTCACACAAGTGTAAATGTGTACACTCGAGATGCGGGTCTAAGTCCTCCTTGCTTGTTGTAAGTGTCCCTGCTAATTGGACTCAGATGACTCAATCCAATTCACAAGGAAGTCACAAACTAATAGGCACACACAGTGCCATTACTGTTAAGGTTAAAACATGTGGTTGAAAATGGTGAGCACCAACTTCATTTGCTACTGAGGCTAGGCTAACTAACCATTTGATATGTTGAGCTTTTTCTTTACTATACTATGGGCATCTAAATACTTGATTTCCCAGTGGCCATAGTTTCAATGAACTTCTTGGGCCTCTGAATAAAAGTGCCTTCTTAATGCTAAGTAGTTCTTAACTTATGCCATAAGCTATACCTAAAGAACTACTTAACATTAAGAAGGATTCAGGAAACCTGCCTGATGTATTTGTTGAAGTCTTAGCTCAAATCTGCACAGATCTATGCATTTGAAACACTGTTTGTAGTTATATGTTGGGAAAATACTTACGTTTAATGCAGCGGTTGGTTCCTGGAGCAACGGCCCATCCTGAGCAGCACTGCTGGCCACACACATGTGGTCTTGGGTCATAAAGGAGAGGAACAAACTGTAAGTGCTTACATATATAACCACAAGCTCACATATTCTCTCTCTCTCTTTCACACACACACACACACACACACACACACACACACACACAAACACACACACCAAGAGAAGTCTTTTCTTGATCAGCTCCAGACGGACAGAAACTTTCCGGTTAAGATAGTCTATCTGTGCTTAAAGGAGAAATCCAGTGTGAATCGATCCATAGCCCTTTCGCTCAAGGTTACTGTCACTGAGTAGCCTACTGTCGATACAACCAGCCGGCCAGTTTGCTATTGGATATTCGATGTTACTTCAAAATTTTTCACTTCTCTTTTTCCTATAGACAGCACTCAGTGACCTCAATCAAAAGGTCTATGAAAAGTTCTGTATGGAAGGTGTCTTTAAAAAAGTATGTAAGTCTTCAGTACTTTCTCCGTCCTACTCTGACTTGCTAACATTGGCTAATATTGGCATCTGATGGTATTATTGGCGGTGTTGTGTTGTGAAGGTCATTGCTATAGTCTGATGGGATGTTTTAACCTGAACAGCACAACTTCACTTGGCACTCTGTTCTGTCTCACATGTCTGATATAAGTACATTATACTATAACACTTATACTAAGTCCTTTTAAGGCAAGTCCCTTCACTCAGCGGCCATATTTGAGATGCCTTTCGGGCAGCTATTTGGAATAGCTATTTGGAATAGCTGCCCAAGCCCTATGTAAATGAATGGGGAGATATTGTATCTCCCGATGGGAAGGTCATACTCACTCAAAATTTGAACTGTGTGTGTATTGTGTGAATCCCTGTTTAAATCTGAGTTGAGCGATGCAAATATAATCACGGAGGTTGCCCAAATAATGCTTTAAAAGACATTATTCCCAACGTGAATTTGCCCATTGCATCCGCGCAAACATTCGCCACATGGCTATGACAAAGAATAAACAAAAGGTAATCGTCAATCATGCCACTTTGAACTACGCGATTGGCTACTTTCACTGCAGGGCAGGATTCCAGTTTATCAATTCCACCATCTTTGCGTAACGAAATGTCTCAATGCATGTCAATGGGGCGATTCGGGAGGTGATGCGTCTCCTCCTATAAAAGTGTCTCTGACTATAGTTACCCTATACAGGCTGAAGTTGGTATGGACACTCAAAAGTAGCATACTGCAGTCATAAGGTTTTATGATGTTCTAAGGTATAGGCTAACACTTTACACTGTTATCATAACTATCTTCAATTGTTAGCGGCTACTTCATAACCATTTATGAATGCATTTATAATGCTTTACAGATACAGCGTCTGAACTCTGGATTCAGCCATGCGTGTTCCCATTCTACCTGCGGGCTGCCCACCTTGCAGCACATAGTGTTCACATATCTCCATAATACCTCCTGTCTTTCACTCAAGAACCTCCTTGGAGGCACACATTTTCACAATTAAGTACATTAAACTTAGCCTTGGAACCAGATGAATCCTAGAATACATTTCATTTGCTCTGGCAGAACTGTCTGCTCCCCTTTCTCATTCAAACAGATTTCCAACCATCCAAACATCAGTCGAGTCCATCAAAATAATTCATCTGATATGGGATGGGCTTTCTATGATGGCAGACAGAGGAGCGAATGTAGTGACGCCTTTGTGAACAACCAATAGCCGTTGGCGATCACGTCTGAATAAAACCACCTGGACCTGAACAAACACAAAAGCATGAGCACGAAACATAAACACGGAAAGCCTTCACTGACAAGGCTTGATACAATTAGGACCAAAAGAATTTAAACAGTGAGACAACTTTTGTCATGTTGCCACTGTATGCCACCAGGATGGATATGAAACGAAATAATGAAAATATGGCTGTGTAGATGCATTTTAAGTGACGAATTAGACTGTAGACTTTCAGCTCTTATTCAAGAGACTGAGCAAAATATTGCATAAACATTCAGGAGTCATTTTCATGCATTGTTGCACAATTTTTGCTGTTTGATAGCCATCTATGGCCTATTCCCTTGTTATTCTATGACAAGTTGAGCAAATAAAGGTCTGGAGTTATTTTTTTTCTTATTCTCAATATCATTACTGAGGTCTACAATCCATAGATGCCTCCTTGAGTCCAAATAATGGGTTTACAACAAGCCCAAAACCACTAGTATCACTCAAGAACAAGGAGGCCCGGATTCTTTGGATGGATAAAACCAGGATTAATTCATAACAGAATGACGGGAAGAGAAAAGTATGGAGAATGAAGGGAACAGTTCATGACCACATCATCTGTCAAACATGGTGGACCATGGAGGTCGTTATACCAAGAGAATGTATGGCTGCCAGTGGAGTAAAGTCACTTTAACTTCAGTGTTTATTGATGTTACAACTGCTGACAGAAGTATTAGGATGACTTCTGATGTGTACAAGGCTACAATCTCAGCTCAGATTCAGCCAAACGCTGCAAAACTGATAGTACTATACTGCACAGTGCAGAAGGATAATGACCCAAAACATACCACAAAAGTAACCCAAGACTTTCTTGAGGCAAAGAAGTGGAATATTCTTCAATGGGCGGGCAGTCACCTGACCTCAACCCAACTGAGCATGCTTTCCACTTCCACTGAAGACAAAACTTCAAGCTGAGAGACCCACAAACAAGCGGCTAAGAAGGAGGCTGAAGACTTGGCAAAGCATCTCACAGGCAGACACCCAGTGTTTGGTGATATCTATGGGTTCCAGCTAGGCTTCATGCAGTCATTGACTGCAAAGGATTTTCCAACAATTATTATATTTAATCACCATAATTATAGTAGTTTGTTTGTCAAATTACTATCAAGCTTTGGCTATAATTCCTTTGATCCAATGTCATTGTGTAATCATTTTGCAAAATTCTGTTCAAACCATAATATAAGGTCTACACTTGATTACTCTGTTTCAGATCCATTCTGATGGATGTGTAACTCTGCAAATGCCTACAGACCTAACTGTGTATAAACAATACATCTGATGTATTTGTTGGCAACACCATTATGGAAGCGATGGCCTACTGTTTAGGGGATAAGACTTGTGACTGAAGAGTGGCTAGTTTGACCCCCAACCAGTAGGAAAAATATGGGTGGGGGAGATTGGCTGACCATTGCTCTCCCTTGTCCAAATCCATGGTCCTTAACCGTGACACCTAACTTCCAACTTCCAACTACTGACTGTGTGTTCACTGCTCACTATGCGATCGCTGTGAATGCCAAGAATGGGTAACGTGCAGAGAAGGAGCCCTACAGTATCTTACACCTGATGCAATGTGGGGTGGCACATTACATGTGAGTGCTAGTTTGAGACCAGTTGATTGTTTTCTGGATTCTCTTGGCTAGCATCCATTGCATGAGCAACAAATACAGCCTACCTATCTGCCCATGCTGTTCTACTGGCTGGGTGCTCCTACACAGCACACTGTAGGTTCATGTTTATTCTGAGGGAGTGAAATATGATTCCACAGTTGACCAAGGAAAACCTGGTGCTGAGTCAAGTACATCATGTTGTGAGTATGGAGGAGTTGTGCATGTGAGCATGTAAGTGTGATTCTACATCCTATTTATTTTGCTATGGATGGAGAGAACTGTTAAACTGATTATCCCACTAAAGACATCAAAGAATTGGTCAATCAGCCAGCCTATCTATCTATCTATCTATCTATCTATCTACAGTATCTATCTACTGGGTATCTATGATTACGGTTATCCTATAACTGGCAAAAAGGTAGGCTATAGGTAGTAGCCTATCTAACAGCTTTGATATTCATTTTGTGAATTGTGCACTTTATTGTTGTTTTATTGTTTATTTATTGTTTTATTGTTAGTAGTGAAACATTGTTTTCTCCAAACAAAGAAGGTGGGCTATCCCATAGGCTACTGAAATGTTTGAACATTTTGTAAAAAAAAAAAAAATTCATTCATTTTTTAATTTCATTGAAAACAATTGAAAACAGGGTCTCAACTGAAAACCAGAAAACTGGTTAGAGAATTCAGAGAAACAGGAGACCTAAATCTAAATCTGACTTTGACTTGTTGGCAAACTACACAATGACAAGACAGGCTAACAAAATCTGCTGTGAGATTTGGCCATGGGAGCACCCCTACACCCACTCACGTACAGGCAACAAACTCATCTCTCATCATGATGTCAGAATCAGAAACATTATGGTGCATAGCTGTCTGGCACAGTGTATTTCGCGTCTTTATCCTCAGAGAATGCATTAGGTTACACAAGGTAACTGCGTATTCGAAGCCAGCATCACTACCTCCATCTAGCAAGGAAGGACGAATCCTTCTGTGAACCACTGAATGATCAAGTTAGTTATGTAAGACACGTTCAATCAAAAATGATTGCGCCTCCATTCATTCGGTTTCGCGCCAATGCTGGAAAAGAATGTAATTTTCAGGCCTCACAGAAGACTATGTTTAAGGTTTCCTAACTCCAACCAGGCATTTAGCCTATATATTCATAGGAGAACAACTTGAAAAGTAGTCTAGGTCAAGGACAGCTTTGATGGACCGACAGAATAAAATGATGAAAAAGGTGCCCCCATTTTTCATATAGGCTAGTGTAAGAAACAAGAGTGTGGAATCCGTTTCTACTTGTAGTTAAGGTATTTACAGTAGATGGCTACTGTTTAAAGTAGAATTCTTACCCAACCAGCCGCTTGGATGTTGCCGGCTTTCCAGCACTGGAGGTGGAATTGCCTCCGGTCACAGTCCGCGTCCTGTGTCTAGTTGAGCTGCTTCTGCTCAGTTGCCTGGGAATTCTGCGTAACCTGCCTTCTCGGAGAGGAGAGTCTGTGAGCTGAAGCTTGGATTCATCCTTGGATCCATCCTTTCTACCAGTCAATCCAAAAGGCAACTGATTGTTGTGATGCGAGATATTCAAGTTGGATTGTGAAGAAAGTTTTTGGCTTGAACTAACAGTTGTCGTCTGAAGCCTGCTCGAAAGATCTGTTGCATTCTGCCTGCCACCTGTGCGGGTTCCATGACCATCACACCTCTGTATCAGTCCAATTGTTAACGCGGCCAAGACAAAAATCCACGAACCGTCCATGTTCAGAGAAAGAACAGCCAACAAGTGAGCCGAGTATCCCTGTGTCAGAGTATGCAGCTGCTAACAGCTCGAGTCACGAAATTTAGTGTCCTCCAAGTGTTACCCTAGTCAAACAAATCCCAAGGACTGACGAACAACAGTCAACATGGGTTCATCCTTTCCAAAACCAGATGAACCCTGTGATATCTTTTCATAATTGTTTATGGAATGTTACGCAGAGTCGCTGTCCAGTCTCGTCCTCAAGTGTATAGGCTACCACTACCGTCACCATCACAATTTCGTACTTTCTAAATATTTAACTTTTCCGGATGACTCTACTGAAATGTGTTTTAGAACTTCTGAAACCTTTCATCATGAATATTTACATAACAGTAGGCCTAATTACAAAAAAAGAAGAGAATGTAACAGCATGCTCGAAGTCGGGTAGAACTCTCGAGTTTACATCGTCTTTCCTCACATCTGACCACCTCCTTATTCTGAAGTCATCGGTGAAGTTTAGAAGTTTGCATAGACTCTCAGTTGGAAACTCCCCCATAGCTGGTATGGAGTATATACCTCTCATTAATCCTGAATGAATTGCGCAGCCCAAATCCCTTGCAATACGGGTTAAGACATATCAGACATTCACAACAGATAAAATACGCATTTTTTTCAGAATAGCCTAATAGTTGTAGCTTATAAGAAAAAACAGTAGCCCACTTGCATCTTTGATTCAATGTTCAAATGCATAATAACCATCTCCTACAGCGGTTGCGTTACAGAGACATCTGTGTTTCACCCTACTATAATGTGGCTAAAATTATTCACAGACAGCACCATGGTTGCCAGGTGAGGCTATTGCCAGTTACAGAAGATTAACAATGCCCATAGACTGTACTAACATTTAAGAAGACTGCATGTAATGTAGGCTAACACAAGCACAAAAATCTTTATTTGGACAACATCTTTCTTAGTGTGCTGGATGCATAAGGTGGTATAAAGGTGTCTTAAAGGTGGTATTCTAATAACCTCATGGCACTTTTTTCATATTGGCTGTCTTCTTTTGTTTTTGTTGCCAGAAACTTAAAAAAAGAAGAAGAAGAAGAAGAAGAAGAAGAAGAAGAAGAAGAAGAAGAAGCCTTCACAATCTTGGCTGTGGCTTGGAAGCAAAGTGGAGAGAGTATGCTCCACTCAAAACAAAACATTGTAGAGTTTCTGATGGGTGCACTGGGAGGGGTGAGCTCCCTCTGATGTGTTTTGTTTGGTGTTTGATGCACCAAAAAGCATTATCAGGAACATCAACAAATATGACATCATATTGATTGCAGCCCCTTTAAAGGTGCAGTATTAACCTGGCTATTGCGACAAAAGCTCATATGAGCTTAGGCTGGCCAACCTCACATACTAAACGCCTTCTGAGAGGCGGAATCTAATGTAAACTTGTTAAGCCTGCCTCCTTCACCCAGGAGTAAAAGCTCATTTCTCATTGGTGCCTGAAATTCTGGGACAGGAAATACAGTAAATAGGCTGCTTGGCCATACTGACTTGAACGCGAAATTTTGTGCAGCGTCATAGGAAGTATGGGCAAGCCCAGGCTAGTGCAGTATAGGATTTGGGGGTATCTACTGGTGTGGCAGCAGATTGCAGCCAGTGAAATACCCTTTTCTACCCCAGTGTGCAGGCTTTATAATGTAATATAACATACAGTATAATACCAGTATTTTTGTTTGTTTATTCTCTAGCTTACTATAGAAAAACAATACCACAACATGTGTAAAGATCATCTGAAAGTTATCATGTGATTCATGTTTTATGTAATAGAATAACAGGCAAGAATTTTAGGTAGGCCTACAGTGTAGGACATTGGTGTAAATGACAAAAATGAATATGCAACTGCAAAAGGAGCCCCGTAGTGAAAAAAAATTGCAGACTTGCCTGAGATGCCTTTAAGTCATGAATTAGGTTTTATGTTTTGTCATGTATCATCTGTATTGACACCTGTAGTATATGGCTATATCCTATAAATCAGTTAACCAAGAAAAGTGAAAACAATATGGAGCCCCTCTGGACTCTTCTGTCACTGGTTGGCTAAAACTATAGGCTGTTTTTTTTATCTTTTCAAAACAATATGGCTGTTTCTCTACTGTGTCACTGACAGTCACAGGCCTGTGATTGTCATTTTAGCATAGTTTTAGGGGAATTAAAGTTTATTACTAGGCCATTAAGTGAGATACACGATTCTGCAGCCCATCAGACAGTGTAATATTTCTCTGGAAAATAATCATGGGCAAATAAAGGGACCAAACACTTCAGATGTAAAGTCATCAATGTCAAAAAAAGGCCTAAATGAATGGTATGGAATACTAATCCTTAGAATTTATAGGCCATCCCATGAGTGGTTTGGGCTACTTTCTGAATGGCCGGCAGTAGTAGCAATGGTTTTTACAAAAGGCCAGCTGCATGGGGGTCTCGTATGTGGACCCAACACAGTGGGCTATGGATAAAGATGCCGATAGGCCTATACAAGGAAAACAATAATTAGAAATTTTCACATGAGACTGGCACTCCGGAATGCAAATGAAACGGCTAAAAAACAGCAATGATTATTTTTGAAGAGTTATATGGATTGACAAGGTAATAAACACTATATGAGTTACTTTCACTTTCATTGATCAGTGAAGCACCAATGGCATCTTCTAACCATAAGAGTGACATGAAGCTGGTACCAACAATTTTATCATTCTAAATTCCAACATTCTAGCACCAATCAACATCAGCATAGAATACACTGAATCTGGAGAATAATTTATATCACACACAAAATACAATTCTCTGCATACTGTATTACAATAGTTATCAGATTTATTAATCCTTTGGTTTGTATTCAAGACTTTAGGGGCAGTTCTTGGAACAGTCTATAAGTAAACCTGGAAACCACATGGACACCATCCGTGTGTCCCTACTTCAGGGTCTTAACTCTCAAATGACCCTCAAATTTTTAGAGAACTACACCCTCCAAATAAATTTGGACGCAGTCCCTCTTCAAAAGTACAGTATTCATCCAGAATGACAGCCCACTGTCTTTTGACAAGAAGTATAGAGTTGAGAACTTGTCTTACACAAAGATTTTTACTCCCTCTCATCCCCTACAAGATGAACTTTCCAGTTCCATTCAGAGGTTATAGAGGGACATTCCAAAATTTACAAGGAACAGTATCTTGGCTTACCTATACATAAATCAGATTTGTACTTGTGTAAATGTAGGCTACACTTGGACAAGAACTACAGATTATGGCAAGTTTAAATGTATTTGCTCTCCCCTGTCTATGCAGTGAGTAGTGTTCCCGCAGAGCTATAACCTCCTGGTGACTGTGTCAGTGCCCACCTCAGACTGCTTCCCTTCCTCTCTCCCGTCAGCCTCCCTGATTCCCAACCCAAACACGCACAGCCCGTGTGGAGACAAGCTGGGCTTAGCTTATTAACATTGCACCCCTCCCCTCTCACCCAAGGGAAATCTAATTAGACAGGGAGGCTGCAGTCATCTTATGACTGCCCTGCTCTGCAATACTCCGTCCAATCACCCGCTTAGTTAACCCTGGTGTCAGAAGGGAAACCGAGGCGATGCACTGCATGGCGTAGGTATACTGTATTTTGCCCACAGAAACTCAACTCAAGGATCTCCTCAGAACTAGGTTAGAACACAATTTCCTCAAGGTTATTTAACAAGTTTTATCAAACAAGTTCTTGTGCCTTGCTCTATGTCTATGGAATCAGCCTGCAGGCCTATTTCAGACACTGACACAGCAGTCTCATTAAAAAGGGAAAAAAACCCTTTAGAGTGAGGGTTCCCCTGTGGTGCAGCCAACCTGTCGGCTGCTGTTTTGTAAAAAGTAGCCCCTTTGGATGTTTACTGCGGGCATGTTGTATGTGTTTAGAGGATGCTTTAGGGTAGTCCCTGCTGTCATGAAAGCAGAGGCGTAATTCAACCCAATTTCACACAATTTGTGGCATCTGGAGAGACCAGGTAATGAATACCAGGCATGCAAGCAAACTCGTTACACAAAGGGTCCTAAGAAATGTCTGGCTGGCAAAGAGAACAAGGCCACTGCTTTCTTTTTCTTTTCTTTTTTTTTTGGGGGGGGGGGGGGTCAAACAGGAAGACAAGGTGTGAATAAATTGCTTGTCGAAATTGATGTTTACTGCCTTGTTGTTTGGAGCATGTCATTTACCAATTTGAAGGCATCTAAGCACAAACCAATGCACTTCCCACCTCCCACCCATCTGCTCTGTTCATCCTCTGTCTTCTCTATAACAACATGAGAGACATTCAGGTTTCTTAGTTCAGAAATTGTAATTTCATACCACAGACTGCATCAAAATTTTTGTCTCTTTTTGTGTAATAAGTAGGCTGGGACACTCGGTATTGAATGTTTGTTTCATTGAGATGCATAAACAACGCTCAATAAAACCATGAATGCTTTCACTGCATTATGATACCACTGATGTGTATGTTGGTTGTGGCATAATTAGATATCTCCATATGGGAGCTGGATGTAGACCACCACGGCCATCTTTGCAGCTGACCCATTACAATGTTTATTATTATTATTATTATTATTATTATTATTATTATTATTATTATTATTATTATTATTATTATTATTATTAATTTATTTATTTTTTTGCAACAGTAATGTCTTTATTCGGTGGTCGAACAGACATACAGTACAGCACATACACAGACATCACACGGCCCCATTCTTTACCCTTAGGCACTGATGCTGTGGGGTTGTTTTGAAAATATTCATGCTATGTTTCCAGGAATGTCAAACTTTATTAATGTCGCTGTTTTCTGCCGTTATAGCTTCTACTTCTACTGTACTAGGTGAGAAAAATGTTACTGTAACTTATTTCACACGGAGTGCAACGCCAGCATTCCTCTGTGAAAATGGCCAAGGCACCACCCCATGCTTGATCTCGTTTTACTGTAAAGCAATCTCTCATGGACGCTGCTCTGCATGAAGTCATAGCCTTTCATGATGTCACTGGGATGGGTTCAAAGGGTGTTGGAGCATAGCTAAACTTTGATTTTTAAACATAACAATTACCATGGCTTTCTTGTATGCTCCAAAGTACCCCCCCCCCCCCCCACCGCTCCAATTTCTCCAGTAAAGGAGACTGCAACCCTTGCTGCTACTACTTAAAGCACTGAGCCTCCTCTGCTCATAATGACAAAATAAAACACTGCCGTGTTGGTAAAATATTGACTGGCTAACAAGACAGTGACTTACTTTTATTTGTCTCTCAGTATTATGCAATTATTATACATTTTCCCATTCTCTTCCTAATATGATGACTGTATTATGGATTAAAACTATGATGGACACCCCTTTTTATTCCTCCTTTGGGATATCCCTCCCCTATAACATGGCACACGCACATACCGAACACACTCCCTCCCTCCCGAGGGAACACTTTTCCAGGCCTTTCCCTCTGACCTGGTGAACAATTCCTCTCTCCACGTTGTTCCTTCCTCTCTCCCTCCCTTCTGCTTCCACTTAACGCCTGTCCTCTCCGCTGCGTCTGATGAGATGGATCATGGCCATGCCCTGCTTTCAGGCCTGCCGCACGATGACTCCACCGTCAGAGCATGGAAAATCAAGGTCAAACTTTTTTCCACATTAACCAGTTTACTGCCCAGGAGAACCGAAATGGATATCTGAAGCCCAAACGGCAGTGAAAGTAACAGGGAAAGCCAGAAAGGGTGGAGAGACAGAGACAGAGAGAGAGAGAGAGAGAGAGAGAGAGAGAGAGAGAGAGAGAGAGAGAGAGAGAGAGAGAGAG
>JASCQY010000036.1:4897528-4908026 GCA_030264315.1 Sardinella tawilis
GGTCTATGTTGTATCAAATTTTTTAGTTCTTTATGAACAGCATTCAGTGACCTTGAACAACAGAGCTATGGATTGATTCACACCGAACTTCTCCTTTAAACTGATACATAATAAAGATCATTCTAGGGGTCAATTTCGTTATTTGGTCACCAAATATCAATTTTCATGCACCCAAATTGCTGTGCGGGAGAAGGGTGGACAATTTGTTTGACAATGTCATGGTTTAATAGCCACTAACGTCACCAAATTTACAGCCCAGGATGGGACGCACACTAAAACACTCTGGTTTGTAGATGACAGTGTGAGTAGGACATCCCAAAGGGAGCTCTTATGGACAACAGGCAGCGAGAACAGAACAGGAAATGACCCAGCAAACAGGAACAATGTTCTCACTGCTCAGCAGTTTCCAGGTGTGGTGCCTCACTTGACCCCATAACATCACAGCTTCCTGTGCCTCTTTTATCACCATCACTGTCTCTCCTCTCCACTACGCTTTTTTTTTCCCTCTTCATTTTCTCAACCTATAATCTACCTCACATACTGATATATATATACACTGATATATGGTTCTGTTCTGTTTGAGTGGATGCAGCGCAGACATAGTGCACAAGCGCATGTAATGCACAAGTGCTCCAGGTAGTTTCCCTCTTTGTCACTGTGTGAGAATAGAGTTAGAAATTTCAATGATTTGGTTGGACATTTAAAAAAGGGAACCATCTAATGCAATGACCCTCTAATTCAAAGTACAAAACAAACCCAATCAGTTGGTTTGCAGCACCCCCAGTGGACTGAAATTCATGAATGCCAGAGAACAACCAGAGGATGTTCTAGTGATCCTAAATGTCAAATTCTATAACATCCACACACCTTCTGCTCACAACATTGATAATAGAGATTACAGTATTGCATTTCAATAGGTAATATTATACTACTGTAATGTGCTTGAGTTATATGGTAGTTGTTGAGGCCAACATATAATGAAAAAAATTGGAATTGTGGGCCAAATGGTTGTTGAGTTATTCCACAACAACTGTTTTCAGGCTACCCAGCTTTTGGGAGTTTGTGGGTGGTGGAGTGGTGGTGGTGGGTGGGTGGGCGGTGGCGATGGGTGGCTTCCAGTGGGAGGGATGGCCCATGGGAATCAAAAGCCTCTATTCCTTATAAGCCCAGTGGGACTACAAGCATGCCAAGTTTCATTTGCTTCAGTGTTCCTGTGTTCTGGGAATCGGTGACCAAACATCAGTGTGCAGGAGAACCTGGACAATCATAATAATGAATGACCAGTAGGGGTCTATCTCTAAGCGAATGATCGAATGTAACGATCACGTACTGGACAAATACAACAACAATTTACAATACGACTGTGACAGTATTTGTTGCCGTCTTTGGATAAAAAACACACACAACGTGAGAGCAATGATGAATATCTGGACTTGGCCTTCTTTGACTGGCTGGATTATGCTCTGAAGCCCCTAGGCAGTTGTGGTTGGAAACCGGAATAACATTCCTGGTCACTGCCAGGCCATTGGCTTTGGTCAGAGGCTTTAGTAATCATATCATAGCCAGTATCATAGTCAGATGCCTCCTTGTCTTTCATTCTTCAAGAGAGCCACTGCGTCATCATCTCATAAGATCTTTGGGATGGGAATGTATTGAGCGATGAAGTCTGGCACAGCTGACAAAAACATGTCCGAAACTAAGACTCAAGTAACTCTTTGACTGAGCATGCTTTACAACACTTGGCTCTCTCTGAGACAACAACAAAAAGTAGTGTTCATAGCAGAGGATGAGAACACAGTGGAATTCTGTTGCTGCTTGTTTTGTTAGCTCATACCACAGGAAAATAAAAACAGGAAAACAGGAAAATACCGGCTTTTTCACTTGAGGATTACAATATCTGTGAACAATTGCAATAACATCAGCAGAATAAGGAGCATTGCTGTCTTATGCCATATTCTGATCTGTTCTGATTTCTCACACACACACACACAATCGCACCTATAAAGAGAAACTTCCATCCTTATTGTGTCTTCTACACATGTAACCTCTGCTTCACCTCTACTTTTACTTCCATAAGGACACAGTTGGGTGGTGTCAGGTCCTGGACCCACAACCTTCTACCTTCTGTCACTAAATAGTGATCTGAATTAAGCATCAGATGTGATGTATAGAACACAATGTCTGTGTGTGTGCTTGTGTGTGTGCATGTGCGCACACAAACACACACACACACGCACAGACATTGTGTTCTATACATCACATCTGATGCTTAATTCAGATCACTATTTAGTCCATATTTTCCTGTCTGCAGAGATATGTGGGCAAGAAAGAGAAATAAATGAATTCTGTGGCTACCAGGACAAAAAAAAGCATAAATAGCTTACCTGGTCTTCAATAGCATGCAGCAGTGCTACTATTTGAGTATCATTCTGCTGCTGAAATATGGGGACAAGAGAGAAAGGAGTGTGAAGAATATTCCTAAAAAAAAAAACAACATACTTGCAATGATCTGAATATGGCCAATCGGTGTCATGTTATGGAGCAACATCTACACAAATTGTAGGCCTGCCTTTTTTCTATAAAATGAAATGCTACCAGAGCACAGATCTCATGCAAGGACGCTAATAAACCACTTCCATGGCCTCGCTGTGTGTGATGGCTGTTGAAATACTCATGCATGAATATTGCATTGGCCACAGTGTGCTTTCTTTGCCCCACAGAGAAGCTCAGTGTGTCACATATCAAAGGATTATTTCAAAGAGGCACTGTGGAGATTAGACAAATGCCTCCAGTGTACAGCAGGGTGTTTGTGTGTGTATGGGTGGATGGGGGTGCAGAACTTGTGGACTATAAAAAACGACCCTTAGTGACATAAACACAACGGATGCCTCGGCGGCACATTTCAAGGGTGCTGGTACGGCCTACTATTTTCTTCGGACATTCCAGCAGGGAATTTGAGAAAGGGATCATTATGCAAATAAACAGGTCAATGCCAGGAGAACGACTGCCTTGGCCTTTTACGATTCTGGATGCCTCAGAATCTGGCTTAACACAACAGAACTGGGATGCACTGACAAGGACACAGAGGAGGTCACCTACTGTTTAATGTAAGCTTATTGGTGTCCACTTGAGTGGATGAAAAACTACACCTAGATCCCTTTTCCTCATAGGACATTTGGCTGCTAATGAAGCCAAGCTAAACGCCTGCTTGAAATTGGTAAAAAGATCAAGGTCGTCGCAGTCTGTTGAGTCTGACCTTACTGCTTCACGTGTTAAGAATGCATGTAGACATGAGGCCTTTAAAAGCGACCTAGCTGCAACTTGGCATACTTTACATAATTTACTGTAGGGGCAGTGCATAGATTTAGAACACAAAATAAAATGGTTCAACTACTTCTAATACTAAGTAATAATGATATAGAATAACTGTAACCATGACAGGTATCCAAGATTATGTTGGTAATGGAAACTAATGGAAACTGATCACTACTATGCATCCAGACAGCCTGGAGCTCACAGTAACATAGAATCACATGATCATATGATGATGCCCTTACATTATGCAGGGGCCTACAGTTCAATCATAAATGATCTGGTGCCAAACATATTATGCAAGCTTGGATTTTTAATTTCATTGGCTGGAATATGACTCAGACTGATGTTTGTTTGAGGGGGAATTCAGTGATTCTGACAAAAAAAAGAGTGCGTTGGATTGCAATGTGTTTATCTGTAAATGAGATCAGCCAGACATTTTATTGCTATGAGAAGCATAGCATTTATGGAGGTGCTGAAAGACATAAATTATTGATCAATGATAAAAACTCCTTTTCTCGTTTCCAACTCCCAGTAACAAGAGTCGAATGGTAAAGATTATTGTTAGTAATTTGTGTATTCCTTCCAGGTTGAAAGGAAGCGGTGAGTTACTGTCTAAGTATTTGGATACAAAGACGGGGGAGGAAGGAGAAGAGGCTAATATAACCACTGTTGACATGACTCTCTAAGCACGGTGGGTTTTTGTACATTCCTTCTGAGACATTTTTTCCTGGGTTGGTTTTCATGTTGTAGAGGAGACTATGAATCATGGCAGTGATTCAGTGATGATAGCATTTTGGGAAAGCATCCCATCTTTGACTCTCAATCTTGGTCTCAGAGTAAAAATAAACATCGCATGAAGTGGCATCGGAAATTGAATTAACTGAAGAGGCTGGTCATATGATTTGTGTCAGGGGGATTTGTCAAGTCAAAACCGAGACACTAATAACAGACTAGCTACACTCTCAAGGATTTTGGCAATATACATATTTACCCTGATCACAAGGCCTTGTAAAAGGTCCAAAATCATAACAAAGGTCTTGCAACAGAACTACAAAGCTGTGTTGTATGAAGCATCAAGACACTTTAAACTGATCCTTAGGTGACAGAACTCACCTCTTTTGCATTTAGACTGGTTTGTTTAAGCTAGGAGTCTCATTTCAGGGTCACAAGATGACGTAAAACGGGCTAATTGTCAGGACTACAAAGGCAGGACCCTTCTAATGCAACTTAACTGCCCTCTTGTGGTTGGGTTTTATAGAAAATATTACTATTACAATGACTAAATCAGCATCAGCAACAAAAGGGTTGATGACTGAAGGAAGAAGATGAAAATATTTGTCTGAAAGTTCTCTTAAAGGTTCTGATGTTCCTGACCTGACATAAACTGCATTGTTCCCATTAGTGGAACATCCTGGTCATGTTCCAAGTTCAAGTTCAACCTCAACAAAAGGAAATATTTCTCTAAACAGAGTCCTTGTGAGGAGTGAGTGGGATGTCTGGTCAGGTAATCAAGTCCATTCACTGTGCTCACCCTCAAAATAAACAGAAGCAGAAACTTTCTGTCTATGGAAGATTCCCTTTATGCCAGATATTCCATTCCAACCACGTTGTTGAGCTTTACTGACTAACTACACAATATCTAAACTCTTACCTACACATATGGAGGTCACTGAATTAGCCTCCAAAGTTAAGCCTACTTGAAACAATCTCAGTCCTCCTACATGATGTTCTGCAGCCAGACCTGGACCCAACTTCCTCACAGAGTACAGAGTCTGCAGTCACTGGCCTTCGTTTGTTTTTCTTGTAATCAAGGATCAAAGAACCGTCATGTTCCATGAGTACAAGAGTTCAAACACTGTATGATTCTAAGACTATGAAAAGGTTGTGTCTGCTGTGGTTTATTTATTATTTTTTTTATTTAATGAACCAGAGTATTGATGGCGTCATCATAGCTTAGAACAGTGAAGAGAAAAACAAACGGTAACATTCATGAATTCAGTGATGACCTTAAACAATCTTCCATTTCAAATATAAGAAAAAAAAATTGAAAAACAAATATTAAACCGCTCACATCAAGCTGGCAAACAACCATCACACAATATTCAGAAGAATTAAAAATGTCAAAACTTTTGACTCAAGAAACTCAAAGCGTTATATCACTCGTAACACACAATGGCATGAAGCCACTGATAAAGACGCCTTCCAATGTCACTGAAGTATTGAATTTCAACATCTTCAGTGAGCACTGAACATCTTCAATAAGCATGTCATTGCAGCAGCTGCTGACACTGAGGAAGATCACCTTTTTCTTTCAGAGGACGGCTTGATAATCATGCCCTTCTTAAATTCAGTGTTTGGGTGAATTCCAACTCTTCCCTTCAACAGAGCAAAAGAGCTGAAGCTTTTGATGGTGAAAACACTTCCAAGGTGTAGGCCACACACACAGAAGGCCTCTTGAACTAACTGGCTTCTACTGAACTGAATCAATCAATCAAATCAATCAATCAACTTCAATACAACTCACGGAGCATTTATTGTCCGATATCAATAATAATGAAAAGGGAAATTTAAATACTGGACCATTTTTAACACTGCAGTCCAGATGGCATTGGTGCAATTATTTATACAGACAAAATGAGCAATACCCAACATAGTTTGTTAAGGTGACAGGGGCAGTAGCTTAAGGGAAAGGTGATGGGTCTAACTCATTATCAGAGATGCATTACGAGAAATCTCATAGTGGTCAATTCCTTTGGGTTACTATATCACAGAAACAGTGTTTGACTGCAACCTTCCCAAATCTAAAGTTTTATATTAAGCAAACTGAAAAAAATGACAGCTTAACAGATACTAAAGCACTCCCTACTGTGGAATGTGAATATAGTACCTTTGGACTGGTCCATGTTTTTCCTCATATGACATTTTCAGAAGCGGTCTTTAAATAATTAATTCATAAATAACCCAGTTGCCCTTTTGAACCTTTTGAATGAAATAAAACACCATCTCAAATGGAGAACCACAAAATACACAGTAAGTATTTAAAGCAAATAAAGCAAGTAGATAAAAGGAGACAAAACAACACACAATCAGTAGGCTTTAGGCTCATCCATGTCAACATGGATGAGGTATACATGGATTAACAAACATAGGTATATTCCCAACCGACAGTTTGGTCGCTGCAATAAATATGCCAAAAAAAATTCAATGCAGTAGAAAAAAAAACAACGAATTCACAGAAGACCCTTTGAATCCTATGCAGTCATATCACTTACGTTTTGTAAAGTCCCGCAACACTTCCAGTAGCCAAACACTAGTTTTGCCGTAACAGGCAGTCGTGTGAAAAAAAAAAGTCGCTGGGTCCCTGGTGGAGCTGCATAGTTGCTCATCACAGACCTTGAGACAAACCTTTGGGGTTATTCCAAGTAGGTGGTTCAGTGGCAAACTTGGGTAAATTAAGCCGGAGTTCTGGTGGTAAATCTGATGATATAGGAGCCCGGACTCCTCATTCATTTAACTAACCAAAACAGGCAGGCTACTCTCTATTAAGTGGTTTACTAGTTCCTCTTGGTTAACTTAGCCAGGTTTATCACTTAAAACACCCACTTGGAATACCCGCCTGGAGTTTGTCAGAAATTTCCCATTGCCCTCAATTCAGTCTCATTTGCCTATCTCAACTCAGATTTGTGCAATACACTTTTATGCCTTAACAGAAACATCACACATGATCATGACCGCAAACAAACAGGACCATGTTCAAATCAAATAAGGCAGACCACTAAAACAAAAACGGTCAATAAAAACTTACATAAAAAAACAACAAACAAACCAAAACAAACAAAACAAACAAACATAAAGAAACACACATAACTGCATCCTCATGGATGAAAGCAATAGAAGCTGTGCATATTTAGCCATCGCTCTGACAGCTGCCCTCTACAGCAATGCTCAGCAGCTCCATTTCCCATTCATGGAAGTTCCTTGCAATAATCTACCCCAAGGAAATGTGGTTGGTTGTGCAAGTCACCATTAAGAGCAAAAACAAAACAAAACAAGGTATATCCCTCACTGAGAGCACAGACACAAAAATCACAGATTCCTCCAAGATATTGACATTATACACACAACAAATACAATGGATTTACCTAATAATATACATGCGCTCGCACACAGACACACACGTACTCACTCTCTCTCTCACACACACCCTTACCTGATCAGTTAAGGCAAAAGTGCTATGGATGTGTGGCGGCTTTGCCACACCTTTTGGAGGCTGCTACTCTGTATTAAAAGTCTCCAGCGTTACAATGGCTAACTTTCATCTCTACTCTCTAGCTAAGCAGCTGCTAAATAAACCCTAACCCTTCCTTAAGCAACTACAATAAAACTAGTTGGGCCACTGCTTTTAGTTTTTTTTGTCATAGTAAGTATAAAAAGGAAGAAAACAGCATTATCAGCATTATCTTTTTACATTATACACACATTTTATATATATTTGTTTTGTTGTTGGCAGGGCCACAAAGCTTCTGGAAACTTCCTCCAGGTATAACCTGCAACCTCTTCTGATACAGGTACTCGAGGCTCATTGGAATACAGGAGCCATATTGTCTATTGGTTATGTGTATGGAGTTTGAGTTTGTCCTTTTCCTCTACGATTCACTCAGTCACTCTCTGGTTAGCATGAGAGACAGTGGGGATTGGGGGGTGGGGGTTTGTGGGCTTTGGGGAGGGGGGGGGGTCACAACATGCCAAAGCCCTCGCTCCCCTCACTGATGGCCAGCTTCAGTAGCTTGTGCAGCTCCTCATAGGAATCATAGGTAGGGAGGCACAGCTGGTTAAAACTAGACAAAGAGAGAGAGAGAGAGAGAGAGAGAGAGAGAAAGAGAAAGAAAATGGGGCCAAAGATAAGGAAGTGGCTCAGCTCACCAGAAGAAGATTATAATATGAAATTGATGGCAAAAGACTCTACTCCACTTAGAAAAATGTGTAGGCTAATCATTATGCAATTAATTATAAAACAAAATACCATCATTATTTGGAGTCATAATACCACCTTTACACTGATTGTCTATGTGAAAGAAGACAGTGTGTGTATGCATATGAGATAGATAGATAGATAGATAGAGAGAGAGAGAATGAAAGAAAGAGAGAAAAGAAAGAAAGAAAAAGACAGAGAGAGAGGGAGAGAGAGAGAGAGAATATGTGAGTGTGTGGGTGTCAGAGATGGACAGGCAGACTCACCAAGTGTGTGCTGTGGGCAGTGTGCTGTGTGTGGGCGCTGCAATGATCTGGAAGGACGGGCAGAGGGTGTTGAATCCCCCCGGAGGCAGCTGGGAGGAACCGGTGGTGAACTGCAGTAGCCTTGCCAACTCCTCCTGCGTGAAGGAGGACACCACTGCCCAGAACCACTTCATCACCTGAACAAACACAAAACAAAATACAGGCTCCCTTTAGAATGGCATCACTATCCTATGCTAACAATTCACACAGTCTTGGACGAGGAGGAGAAATTCAGGAGAAAATGTTATACAACATAGAACGAATATTGAATCGGCAACTAACATGAACCAAATGGGGCACAGAAAATCACTTTGTTTCATGTCCCTATGCCCTGTTCAGTTAACATTAGCCAGTCAGTTCGCCATTCTGTCCATGTTGTATCAAACTTTCTTTTTTCTTTTTTTTTCCTACAGCATTCTGTGACGTTGAGAAATGGGACTACTGATTAATGATGCGTGATCTGAATCTGGTCTTGATGTTATATTTTGCTCTTCCTGAACTAGATTGATCAGAGGGACAAGAGTGCCACCTACCTTCTCTCTGAAGTGCCATGAGCCACCAACAATCACAGCATGGGCTTTGAAGTCCTGAACGTTAATGTCACCTGTACCACACATCAGCAACTACACACACACACACACACACACACACACACACACACACACACACGCACACAAAAAGAAATATGAAATTATGTTTCACAGTAACTGCATATTTGTAGGGAAAAAAAAAAAACTTTCAACAATACGATAAACATATTAAAAGATAACATACCTCCAACTCATTTTCATCAAATATGGCTAGAAGGTTCTCAGGGACCAATTCGTTTAAACCTGTTAAGAAATAAGTTCTACTTTTAGACTATTAAGCATGGCCCTGTGACATTCTTGGTCAGGTTTCCCGAAAGCATCTTAAGCCTAAGTGTACCCGAGGTCATCTGCGCTAGTCCAGCCCTGCACACGCTCGGGCTCGAACCAACAACTTCACAACAACACAGCAATCACTGATTGGGAGGTGAACACCCTAGCCAGTCGACTGAAAAGCCCAAGCTCCCAGTCAACCAACTAGGGGCGTTCTTGAAGTGTCAGGAGGGAACTTTACTAACGTTCTACACGTGCAGCTAGGCTAGCTAGCATCCGTTACACTCTCCCCCCTAAACTTCACTCCCATCCGGGTCACAGCACCACTGTAACCGAGGTCATCTGCACCAGTACAGCCTTGCACATGCCCAGGCTCGAACCTGCAACCTCACAACAACACTACAACAACACAGCATTCTTCAGATCAAATGTAAAGAACGTGTAAGCGTAACTGCATACAACAGGAGCAAGGAGTTTATATTTTGTATCAAGGTTTGTTCGCTCTGTTTTGTAAAATTAGCAAATATTGAGTAAAATTCTTCTCAAAAAAAAAAAAAAAAAGATCTAGCGCAACAACAGGCTTTTTGCAATAGAACAGCAGTGTGCCATTTTGGAAAGTGAGTTTATTTAACAGCTGTGCCTCTGGTACTCACCCTTGAGAAAATGCTCCACTTCATCCCTCACCTGACTAGCCAGTCGGTACTGGGCCAGCAAGTTCAGGTAATGGATCTTGTTCTCATTGGTGACTGCAATCTGGGCCCCACCTGAAATCAGCTCCACCACCTGGAGGTGCATATCAGTAAAGTCAATAACAACGGCAACAACAACAACGATAATAATAAAACCACAACACATTATGACTCATTGTTAGAGTGCGTGCACGCAAACACACACACAGACACACACACAGACACACACACAGACACACACACACATATATGTAAATGAGCTCTTTATTAGTAAGAGCTTCACAGTCTCATACATCCATTAGGCTAATACACTACTGAACTGAGTGACAGTTTTTAATCACAACAGAGCTGGTGATT
>JASCQY010000036.1:4911780-4921800 GCA_030264315.1 Sardinella tawilis
TAACCTTTCCCGGGAATCGAGAAATGGTTGTGATCAGATTTCCCGGGAATCCCGGGTCCCGGGATTAAACCCTAGTCCATACTTCTTTATGTACAGGAAGTTCAAGAAGTGCAAGTGGAATCGAATTAAGCTCAATTTCATTTCACATCACTTTAATTTAAATTTTAACTGCAATTCTGCATCCTGTTTGCTACTTCAATTCAAATTCCACTTCAAATTCAAGAGTCATTCACAATTTAATCCTGAATTTTGCAAAACCCTCACCCGGTCTCTCTCTCTCACTCACTCACCTCCTGTCTATCCTAGCAAAGTAAAGCCAATAAATAAATTAATAAATAGAATCAAAATCAAATAAAACAAACCAAAACAAACCACAAAACGAAACACAAATTAAAAAGTGTGTACCTTTGGCGATATGTAACAGTAAACCTTTTTCGGTTTCTTGAACTTCTCAGGCTGGCCCTCTACCGGCGAGTCGTGGTCGTCATCCTCGTCCCCCATGGAGGGCCGTCTCTGAGGCGCTAGCAGGGAGGATGCAGGAAACTGGCAGTGGGAACTGCTGTAGTTTCCTGTGCCGTACAGGTAGGCCTCAAAGTAGATGCTGATGCCTGGAGTGGACACGTTCTTCTCGACACAGTTCTTCTCATTTTCTGTACAAGTGTGCCAACGTCAGTGGGAAAGGAGAGAGAAATGGTGGTGGGTCAAGAGTAAGAAAACTTATGCATTTTAGGTTAGTCTTGTTAATGAATTTTCAACTGATGCTCATCTAATCAAAGCTAAATCAAGTCTATGCTTTTAAACCTTAATTAGCAACCTTAGCACAGAGATCAAATAATTTATCATGCCTCTTTGTAAAAAAATACAAAACATTTTCTACAAATACATAATAAATCAATACTAATAATAATACTACCAACAGGGGTATTCTTTAACAGGATAACCTTGATAGAGACAGACACTTACCACTGAGTACAATGATGTCAAATTCTCCGTTGCTGAGTGGCAGGTCCTTGTAAGAGATGCGTGCTCGAAAGCAGCCCAGCTTCCTTAGAGTGAGACGCAGGAGGACCTGGCAAAGCTGCTTATTGGATGAGACTGATTTGCTGTAGTACTCTTCGTCACTGTTATCATCTGATGTTCCCAACTACACGCAGGTGAAGACAGAGGCGTAGAGACAAATGGAAGAGCAAAACAAAAAGAGGACATGGCCTTGAGGATAGATACAGCATCATTTTGCCCATCATTTCAATGAACGCAATAGTCTGAAGTGCTGTCCTACCATAACCCTGCTGCTCAAACTCGCCAATTGCTGTTGGTAGGAAGAGAAACAAAATAATTTGATACAATGTAGACTAAATAGTGAACCTGCAACTTACACTAACCGACATTAGCTGCCGGTTCTATTCGCTCTATGTTAAACCACATTATTCAGCCACTCTTGCTATCGACAGCATTCAGCGAGTTTGAACAACAGGACTATGGTTGGAAGCATTTTTGACTATTGCTTCAAGATAACTGTGTCTTCGGAAAAAAAAAATCCATGAGCCATTATGTATCAGGTAATACTGGTTTAATAGCAACAGTGCATTTCATGTGCATCTCTTTGTCTTACTGGGTGCATGTGGACACTGTAGTTGGCTTCATCAACGAGGGAGGCAGAGTTGCTGGTAGGGTTGCCATACTCATCTCGGGGCTCAATCTGCAGAGTGTGCTGCTGGCCATATGTTAGCACCAGTGTGGAGAAGTGGTAGGCAATCTTTGTTTTGGACGGCACCACATTTCCTGAGAAAACATGCAAACAACTTATTCATGTTGATTATTAACAAAATAATTAACAGTCATCCATGCAACACAATTGTTCCTTTCAAAGGATGCCTTTGAAGAGTTTAAACTGATGCCCCAGATTTCCATGGAGTACTTCAGGCTTCAAATCATCCAGAACAGTTTTATATTCACTCATATTAATTTAGACTATTTACACAGAGGCTATATGTGGAAGAATTTGATGTTATATGAGGGCCAATCTGATGCTACTTGGTTTGCTAAGGACAAAATGGTGCTTAAATGCTTTCCACAGTAGGACTCATCAAGATTCAAGGAGTTTATCTTTATACACAGTGAAACACTAATGCAAGACATGTAGTGAAATTGCCATAATGTCAGATATAGTGACACCTAATAAATTGCATATTTTAGCAACCGAGGAGCCCAGATGCCCTTACCTGGTTGAAAGATCTTGTAGTAGGGGCTGTATGCCACGTTAAGACCCCCCAGCTTCACAGCGATCTCATAGCGGCCAGCTTTGCGTACAGTGAAAGCCACCTTCACAACGTTGGCCTCGGGCTCCTGCAGTACTTCCTGAGTGACCGGGATGTCCAGCGCCAACTCCATGTGGGTGATGTTCACCCGTAAGCCAACCGGCCGGTGAGCAGGGAACGGCTGTCCATTTTTATAAAACAGCTGAAAGGAAATGGATAATATACCTTAATGTCCTTAATGTCCTTAGCATTCTGTACTAGCTCTGTCCCAGTTGTTGTTGATGCAATGTCTCATCACATAATGTAGATTGAATAAAATATACCACTTTTACTAGAAATAATACTGGAAATAAGGAAAATAATGACTGGATAGAATACTTCAATATTGCTCTCTAAAGCATGTCTGGGGACTCTTGAAAGATTGGAAAATGCATCCTTTTTGAAATGAGACAAAAACATTACTCCCACCTGCACGCGGAAAGTCATGGTCTGACCCACTTCCTGTGGCTCTTTCCAATCCCATGACACCTTGCAGGAGCGTGGGTCGAGGTAGTTGCCCCGTACATAATCGTAGATACTACGATCACCGCGTCGGCCTGGGTCCTCATTCTGGAGAAAGCTGACGACCCGTGCAGCAAGCTCGCACAGGAATTTTATGGTGAAAACGAATGCGATGATGGACACAGTTATTCCACCTAAGGAGGAGGAAGGAGTTAGAAAATCGTTCATACACCATAAACAATCACCAAAAGTGTTCACTGTGGTACATCTGACTACAGTTCAAGTACTTGAGTCCATTTCCCAATTCCATCCCATCTCTCTCTCTCTCTCCTTACATTTATGCATTTATTTCGCAGATGCTTTTATCCAGAAAGCGACTTACATTTGTCAACTATCAATTACTTCAGAGCCAGTCTCCCCTATAGTAACCTAGGGTTAAGTGCCTTGCTAAAGGGCACAACAGTGGCAGAAAGGATTCAAAGCCACAATTTCCAGGCTACTAGGCTAGCATGCGCTAGCTGTGTTTCCCAAAACCATAGCTGCTAACCAGTTAGCAACTTAGTTGGTTGGCAATGGGAAATTGCATTGCAACCAACAAAGTAGCTAACTGGTTAGCAGCTATGGTTTTGGGAAACGCCACGCTACCACCGCACTTCCTCTGTCTCCATCCCGATAAAGGTAATAAGCCCCCCAAATATACTTGGATATGACAGATATCCAAGACAGGAGATATGACCAAGCTAGTAGTCAATGTGCATTACATAGCTTGTGAACTCACTCACCAATCACGTAAAACATGAGGTCGCGGATAAGAAAACACAGTGCCACAGTACAGCCAAATATAACTGCTCCTGCTGCAAAAAGAAGGAAAAAGTATGCATCACTTACCTAATGTGCAGTTTATTGTTTCATTTCCAAACACACACTGTGAGACTAACAATAATGCAACACTTCACAAATGATATTTAATTCAGCATTGCTTTCTACATTGCAACTATTTTCAAATGAAACAAATAAACAACAACACAATGAATTGAAATGCTCAAGTCAAGTCAAGCGTGGTCTGTAATTTAAACATATTTTCATAATTATGCAAAGTAAGGTACTAAAAAGCAGGTCAAGATTGTGTAAGATAAGTTGCATCTATTCTACCACCACTCTGCCTTGAGGGAGCAGCCAATTAGCATATAGACTAAGACTTACCAAAGGACCACTTTTCGTTGAGGCGCCTCTCAGCAAGGCTGCGGACAAGCTGGAACTCGTAATCCTGATCGCGGTGACTCCTACTGGCCTGGAGGACTTTCACGCCAGTGGACAGCTTGATGTAGTCCTCGTAGTAGTAGCCCCACGCAGCCAAAGACAGCTGAAGCTGGCTGTCAAACTGGGCCAGATCATCCAAATTGGTGCAGCCCAATGTTTTCAGCCTAAGCACACAGACATGGATGAAGTCGTCACAGAGGAAGAATGCAAAACGCCGATGACTAATTCATCAAAAAGAGGGAAGAAACACAAGAAAAAGGCTAGGCTACATTTACGTACATATAAGATAAGTAGAAGTGGGCTGCAAGAGCTTAGTTTAAAAGCAACTTGTGAAAAGGAAATGCATTGCCTCTAAAATTAACCATAATACAGAAGTGACATATTTACTTGCCAAATATGGACATTCAAAACCATTCAGTCTGTATAACATTTTCACTTTTTCTTTTTAACCGACGGGACACGGTAACCTTGAGCAACAGGGTCACCGACTGATTCACGCAAGATTTCTCCTTTAACTGTGATCACCAATTCAGGGTACTGGTGGCAGCATATCACTTCAATCGCTTCTAAAATGGATGGTCATACTGTTCAAGCTTTTCTTTCATTATGGGATATTCCAGCACTCAACACAGGACTACATAGCACATGTCCTGAATGACCGAGGAAAATGAAACAAGCTTATGTCCTTCACATGACCAAAAACAATCAAAGTCAATTTGAAAACGATATCAAAACTATGTGACTGACAAAAACATACTTCAAAAAGTGGCCAATAGCCGAACAGCAGCACGCCAACATTCTCTTTCGACAACAGGGAGAGAAGAGAAAAGGCTTGGCATCGACTTCATTTATATAAATCTATAGACCTCCAATAAAGATTAATGAGCTCTCAACATCAATGCTTATATAATCATATTCTCAGATACATTAGAGCTGCATAGTGCATGTCCTAAATGGCTGGAGGACCTGAAACAAGCTTATGTCCTTCACATGACCACAAACCATCAAAATGGATTTGAAAATGACATGAAACTATTTGCCTGACAAATGCATCCTTCAAAAATGCCTGCTTTTACAACATTCCGGTCAACACTGAAAGTAGCTTTTTTATCTACAGTAAAAACTCAATATGGTTTGTCCACATCTGTGCTTATAACACAATGCTGCAGGATTTGAGCATATCTGCATGAGAAAGGTGTACACACCTAAAATAAACCCAGCTTTGAATATAAATGCCATAATTTGCCTAAAATGGCTTTTACTGTCACAAACAATTGTAAGACTAAAATAACAACAGAGGTTGCTGAATATGCTCTTTTCCCTCCTAAAAGCGTCCTTGACTAGCTGAATCCTGTGTTTCCATCCCCTAGAGCCATGCTACGTCAATGGGGCTATAGTCAGGGGCATAGAGTAGGTGATGGTGGAAGCTCGAAGAGGAACGTGGCAGCTATAGGTGGCTATAGGCTATGTGCCAATGCAGCACTGCAGTGCACAATTGTGCTACACTGTGACACCCCTCCTCCAAAGAATGCTCACTACAGCAGTGACCCCCACGGTGCTGCAGCTATTACAGCTCAAAGTCATTGGACTGACAACAAGCAGAAATGCCTGAGGCGCCCTCTAGGGGTGGACCAAAGGCACAACAACATTTCCTGCAGCCATGCTGTCAATATTGACTGTAGAAGCCCTGTGAGTGTAACACAAATATTGACCCAATATATTACCAATTCATAGACTGCTGTTCATTTAACAACAGCTTAAGTTAAAACATCTCTATGTCCTTTGCAGTCAATATCAGTGCTGATCTGAAACTACTGCACAGAACGGAAATTGACTTACAGCTTTCACACAGTCTAAGTGACCACTCAGATTTTGACTGCAATGTAGAATATGCTTCTAGTCACTTTCAATGTAACATGGAAAGACCATAGGTATATAAGCAACATAGCAAACAGCATGCTTACTGTACATACCTGGGAAATGATTTTGTTCAAATTTTTGTGAGACTTTTACACCACTAGATATTGACACTATCTCAAATACACAACACACAGCAAACACAATACACTACAGCTGAAAACAAGAGGGAATAAATAACTTAGTCACAACTAAACACCTTTCGTGAGAAATTATTACCATAGGGTACACACCTTGGCTAATTGTAGTTGTCAGATGCCCAAATATTTCTGAGGATCTCCCTTCCATACTGCAGGTTTATATTTGTCAATTCTCATTGGTCTTGTCCAATGCTAAGCCCTATCCCTAGGTTACTCACAGAGTGAAATGGTTTAATTCAGCATTCTCCACCGTCCAACAACTTTTTGCTATTTGCCACCACTGCCCTGTGTACACTTGAGGTGATGACACATGGGCGAGGTCTTGAGCAATGTGGCAGAGTGACTACATAACCGGTTCCAACTCTTCTGACTGGACGATCATGATAAAATTGTTCCCTATATTTATAGGAGTGTGCCCAGCACTGTCTGTCAAAAAGCTACCTTGCCTCTTCAGGTTTAGACTTATTCATTTAGCCTCTTCAGGTTTAGACTTATTCATTCACAAGTGTGACAGAAAATGACACTAAAAGAAGTGAGAAGTCCCACTGAGCATTAGTGAAGCAGTGGACCAATAATTTGTAGTCAACTTTACAAAGTGAGACAGAAAGTAGCAGTACGCTTATCAGCAGCTTGCATAACTTCCTAGTGCGCTTCATCTTGAACAAAGTGAGACTCAGGGGGGTATTCCAAATAGATAGTTAAGTGATAAACCTAGCCTAGAGGAAGCGGTAGACCTGTTAACACACCTGCCAGTTCACCACTTGCAGGAGAAATTTGGTGAACCAATCAATAGTTGACTTGCTGAGAGCTGTTGGTACAGTAGGTATGGGAATGAGAGAGAATTTGGCAGCAGCTAACACTGACTGTTAGGAGCACAGGAAACAGTTTGACTCTGTTTTCCTACTGTAGGCCCCCATCAGTTAGCGTTACCAGCCATTTTGGTCTACGCTGTACCAAGTTCTCTCATTCTCATACCTACCGACAGTACAAAGCAATACCAAACAACAGCACTATTGAGTGGTTCACACAAGAACCACCTTGAAATACGCCCCTGCTTTAGAAGAGGACTGTACTCACGTGTGGTAGTAGTGCTCCAAGCTCTGGGAGCTGAGCCACTCCTGAAAGGCAAAGTCTCTGAGGAGCTGGATGTGGGCTTCAGATATATCCCGCCAGTGTCGCTGTTCATGCACAACCTCCTCTAGCCTTGCTAGTATACTCAGACTCAGCTCCTCCAGTGTCTGCACATCTACAAACACACACACGCCAAACCAACAAGTACCAAATTAAACAAATTTATGTACATTATATTCAAATGTGAAGCCTATATTAAAACACATAAAACAAATTCAAGTTCACAGTGGCTAATATAGGAAAGTGCTTTCCACAGAAACACTAATATAACCATGGTGAATCATTCACATCACAGAATTACAAAAATGTCCTTGTTACTATGGTAGCATGAAGCCTTTTGTGAGTTCAATGTTTCAAACAAAAGCTCAGAGCAGTGCATTGGTATTTTTGCAGGCAAGGACTCCTTACATAAAGAGTACAATGACAATACATAACACAAATATGAATTATTTTTTATATATAATTATATATACATATCTAAATATTAATATAGAAATAAATACATTTAATTAATGAGAGTAACATTGGTAGAAGACTGAAGGAAAAAGTTCTCAGGTTTCTCATCTTTTTATTTTAATCAGGAGGGAAAAGCTAACTCGAAACTATTTGACTACAACATGCACAACACAACATGCACAACACAATTACCCAGGGCTGTTTGATATACAGTAATCCCCATATTTTAAATAATTCAATATCCAAAACTGGTACAATGTAATGTGACACTTTTCTATGAATATAATGAAGAAATGGCTCATGTAGCCAACCAACTAACTAATTAACCAACCATACAGAGAAGTGTATATTGCATTATATTATGAACTAAGTGTACTTGATGGACAATGCCTGATGTATAGAGGATCTCACAGGCTCTGGGGAAAACCAAGGACAGACCAATAAAGGTTGGCCAACAAGGAGGCCTAGGCCTAATCTGCTTCACCAAAACCCAAAGCAAACAGGAAACAGCACTCTGGACAGCAGGGGTCAATCAAAGAATTACATAATGTTATCAATCTACTTTTATACTGTGGTGATGAAAGTTGAGTAGACCTATGCCGCTGCCAGCCTAGAGTTAGGGACCCTGCTCAAACGCAGCATTATCATGCAACTGTACCATCTTTGGGGACTTAGGCCTAGTAAACATTGTAGTGTTACAACATTAATTTATACAAGTATAATTAACACTATGCAATATACACAATGACACATGGCAATATGACATCTTATCACCGCTAAGTGACGTTCAAGCCATATTCATAGGACTTACCCTCGAATAAGTGCTTGTACTCAGACAAGCGATGCTTTTGGAGCCATTCTTCAATCTGAGTTCCCTTTGTTTTCTTCCAGCGCACTTCCCAGAAGAACACCCAGGACACAGAGCAGAAGATGAAGGTCAGCACAAAGCGTCGGTCCATGAGACCATCTTCAGTCTGAACTCTGACCTCCAGTCTTCACAGCCCACACTCCACTTGACTTCTCAAACAAGATTAACTTGTGTTAACTAAAATTCTCAGCTGGTTTTCTTAGTCATGTTTTCGGGTGTCGCATGTGTTTGGTGGCGTTCGAATCTGATAAAGAAGAAGAGCACCATATTATTTTTTAGACCTAAAAAGAAGCCGCTAATATGAACCTCTGTCACTACAAACGACCGCTGTATAACAACATTTGACAAAATATCTGGTGGAACCGCAACCTAACGTTAACGATAGCGTTACAACCACAATGGCTGACACAACCTACTCCACAAATCTCCTATGCAAATAACTTCACTACCAACCATATTCTCCATGCCAGGAGGACCATTAACAATACAAATAACGTTACTCACCACTAACACTGATATAATAATAAAGTATTTGCAGGCATCCACCGCTGCCAACCATTAGCTAAACGTTAACGTGAAGAGACAACTAAAATGACCCCAGGGCTCCCGGTAAAAAAAGCTAACATTAGAAACACAGCAGTAAAGCGTTCAACTATCGACATTACCAAAACATCAATTTCACCCCAAGTAGCCCGCAATGGCTTTATTCGTTTGAACAGTATCCATTAACGTGTAACAGATGCTATCAATGTCAATGTTGTTGGCTAGGACGCTAACATTGACTGCATTTGGGGGTTAACGTTAGCTGAATAACGTTATGAATGCGGCATGCATCGATGAGATACTCTCCTCTCATGCACAAAAGAGAAAACACGTACTTTCGTGAAATCTTGCAGAGAAAGTTACGCTTACCAACACATTTACCCGTTACTTACGTTATGTTATTGACAATCGAAATATGTTCAGAGCACGTCAGATCACAAATTTCTCATTCTGCACTTCCGGCAAAGTGAGCCGTCTAATTTGTATTGCTGCCACCCACAGTTCAAGATGTGTGACCGTTCTTTGTGGGCTATATTCAATTCAGTAGCCTAACATGTTTATTTTCTAAAAATAAACATGTTTCATAATGCAGTGGTTTCTGCATCAGAAAATAGTAGGCTACCCTATGAAAGGTGGACAAAGTTCAGTTTATGTAGGCCTATTTATGGCCATGATTGGCATCACAGCCATCAGCATGAAGGTCTCTCTCTCTCTCTCTCTCTCTCTCTTTCTCTCTCACTCACTCACTCACATGTTTTCTGAAGTTATTGCGATGTCAGATGAAAGGGTTTACTCACTGCAAAGCTCTGCAGGAAGTCACAGTTCACTTCCCCTAAATTTCTTATTGAAGCTATTACACCACTAATGTTACACTTGTATGCCCTGGGGGGGGGGGGGGGGGGGGGGGGGGGGGGGGGGGGGGGGGGGGGGGGGGGGGGGGGGGGGG
>JASCQY010000036.1:4977825-4993754 GCA_030264315.1 Sardinella tawilis
ACACACACACACACACACACACACACACACACACACACACATACACACACACACACACACACACGCACACACACATATGTGCACGAAGACTCACACAGCTTTTCATTTAGGAGGAGGCCAGAGTACATTACAGTGAACTCAATCAGTTGTGACCTAGATTGTCAGAGTGACCTTTCAACGGCCCCTCTACAGGCAGGATATTCCAAGTTTATTAACTTGGCTTCTTCCACCTTCATTTACAATGTGCACAGACCCAAGGTCAGGGTGTGAAGACAAGAAAACATCCATCAACTTCGCACTAGAGATGGTGTATACTTGAGCATGTCGTTACATGACATTGTTTTCATAGAATTAGGACGTAAAATGGCTATAGATTGTGCTCACTTTTACAAAAATATTTTTATAAACGACATAAATTATTTTCCTAATCTCAAAAGATTCTGTTGAAAAAGAACTGAGTACGCTGACTAAGATTAACAACAAATATGCTGCTATAATCTTGGGATCAATGTCTTTCTAACCTGCTGCCTAATGAAACCCCTTTCACTGTGTTTTGTTTTCAGAGCTCTTGTGGTTGAGACTGCAAGTGGATGGGCGCATGGGTATCTCCCCAAACCAGTTACAACAGGCTGAGGGAGAGGGTGAGAGGACAATGGCAATCTTTTTTCCCCTTCACTTCCCTAGAAGAGATCAGTGAACAACATCATAGAACAGAGAACAGATGACGTCTTTCTAGATGAGTGATGAGTCCTCTACGCAAAAAACCTGTCAGATGCTCTTATTTATGAACAGCAATCAAATTTGGTAGACAAATCAAGGAAAGAAATAAGTGTACAGCACTTAGTTTCATTCCACAGGGCCTTAGCAAACCAGCAGTACCTCAAGGGAAGTTCTCAAGGGACAGTTCTAATAACTGTCATATAACCCTGATATCTAATTGCTCTTTAATTAAACCCAAGACGTTTGCCTTTCTGCGTGTACAGCTTACGGCAACAGACTTGGGATAAAACACCTCCAGTTGACTGCTGTAGCATCTTGGATGGCTAAAGAAAGACACACTTATTCTACGCCTTCTGACTCCACGGCCCTTTGGAGAGGAAGCCTGTTGTTCTGTGGCATAGGCTATTGGTTCGTGTGATCATCTTGGCGTGGTTCCACATCACTTATCAGGAAATGCAGTCAATTACAGGGGGATTTACTCGCCCGACATGATTCCCCCTAATTTCTAACCCGGAGGGAAAAGCCTGCGAAAGGGACATGAGGTGTGAAGCTTAAAGGGGCAGAAAGTCGACATCAAAAGGCTCTGAGGTCAAACTTTGGATGCCTGCTCGCCGCTTCCTACTGCGACACCAAGTGGGATCATCCAAAACAGCCTGGTAAGCTGCCGGCTAGAGGGAGCAGCGGCTGGGGTAAGGAGTGGTGGTGGTGGTGGTGGTGGTGGTGGTGGTGGGGGAGGTTGGGCAGCCCAGGGAGGAGGGAGCCAGAGGCTAATTGTGTGTGATTGACTCCGTTCATCAGTCTGACACGCTCGCACCACAATTCCTTGACTCAGAACCCTTTGACTCACTTATTAAGGCACAAGACACACAGACGCCGTCTTTTCACACAAACAAGTCTAATGCTGGTGATGCCAGCTACATTCTCCTGACCAGGGATGGCTCTTTAGGACTGGACTTCTGATGCTAACTGTCACTATCTTGGCCATTATTGTTTCATCCTTTAGCTGAAACACCAAGGCAATAAATGTTACCAAAGACACCGTCTATGTTCATTGCTGAGAGAGGAAGGGAGATGTTTTCGGAGTGGTTGGTATTCAGGAGTCGCCCTTTGACTCAGATATTAAAGCACCAGACACATGGACACGGCCTGTTCACACAAACAAGTCTTGCACACATCTCCTAAATTCTTCCCGAGTGACAGAAGCAAGGGGAATAACTGTTTTTCAGTGTGGTACACAGTAGTTGCCAATACTCCAATTGGAATGTAAAAAATGGACAACTGTTATAAATTAGGGTAAATTCTAATTTAAGTTTCACTATAGAGCCAGTGAGAACCAAATTAGCGGCCAACGCTAAGTCGTTTCTTCATACTCTTTACCTCACTCGGTCATACTTTTCATGCCTCGCTGATGGCTGATTAATAGCTGTCGCTGTTGCGTGGCATGTGGTGCTCACAGCAGTAAATAAACTTCATCTTTGTTTGACATATGGCCTACAGACAGGGACGGGAGAGATGGGGGGGGGCTTTGGTGACTACGTATCATTCCACAGACTGACTCTGGGTTTGGGAAAGAAGTGCTCCCAGACACTGGGGCTTAAACGGAATGCAAAACATCAGGCCGTGGCCTGCATGAAATAAATGCCAAGATCTTTACAAATATGGATTTATAAGTGTGATCAAAATGTACAATTATTAACAATTTTTTTTTTTTTTAAATATTATGTAAGAGATGAACGGTGTTCAAAGATAATGAAAACATAACACAGAACTTTATGGAGAGGGCAATTTCCGTTTTTTTTTTTTTTTTTCTGAGAATACCACTATTATATGGCAGTAATTACTATGATTACAACCAGTTGAGTCATGTCAGATCCTGTGACTGTGAATTTCACAGTCCATATAAACATTGCCTTTCTAAACAGACACAAAATGGCTGGTTCATAGCACACTGACTGACGGACACAAATAGACCAAAACCTACCCTCGCAGCAGTCCTGCCACATACGCAGGTCGATCTTGGGCACGTCATCGCAGCTGCCGTAGCCGTGGGGGAACTCGGCCACGGTGAAGACGTCTGGCTGGATGTGGGTGATGTTGTCACCGTTGTCACACAGCACCCGGGTGAGGGAGGCCTGCCGCAGCTGGGTGAGCTGAGCTGGCGTGAAGACTCCTGCGTTCTCGTACCAGAACCTGGTTAGAGACGAGAGCGGCCTTATCTCACGTGCTAAACTTGGTGCATTGAAAGATGAATCTTTCCATTGTGTATGCAGAAGAACATAATGCCTCGGAGCTCTTACTAACTGGGAATGAGAAGCGATCATTGGCGCCCCTTTTCGAATATTATCTATGGGAACAAGGTTACTCTTGTCAAGGACGCGCTTGACTTGAACTTGATACATGCCCAGACTGTGCAGATGAAATTCAACTAGCAGCTACAGTAAAACTAGCGGGTTCAAAGCATCTTTTCACTTCATGTGATTAATGCGTTTTGTACATGGTCTCTGCAAGAAATAAATGTAATAAAATAAAAGAAAAAGTATGAAATGTGTGGAATGCTCACCGATCTCCATCTCTGAGGCGTTTGAACTGGGCGGCCAGCAGACACATGAGGGTGGGTCCCAGGCGGCTTCCGGGGACCAGGTCCTCCGCCATCAGAGCAGGAAACAGGTCAATGTTCAAGGGTGTGCCGTAGAGTCTGGGACACAAATCAGCCCAGAGCGGAAGCAATCAGCAACACTAATAAACTGACACGCACGACGCGAACACAGTGAGTGAATTGAGAGCATAAAGATAGGAGATTCCAAGGCCAAGCTGGTATTTACAGAGCTATAAAAGAAACAAAACAAACAAAAATAAAAAAACATAAACAAATAAAGCAGGTCAAAGGTTCTTACCTTTGCAATTTCTCCCGCACGTTCGGGTTTCGGATCTCGTTCCTGAGGTCTTCGAACGACTGCGCCGAGGTGAGGTTGCAAAAGACCCGATAGTCGTTGTAGGGGGGGATCCCGTGGTCGCGTCCCCTCTGAATGTTCATGGCGGCCAGATCCAGCGCCACGGCGTGCGCCATGGAGAAAAGCCGCTCGGTCAGCTCCGTGTTCAGCAGCTGCGTGGAGACGCGCATCTTGCCGGCCACTCCGAACAGGCCCCGGAGCAGCGGGTCGATGCCGCCTTCGTTGACTATGCGGAAAGGCGAGAAGAAGGCTTTGTGGAGTGAGATGTGTCCCTGTGGAATGGGCTGGAAGTGCTCGTCGAGCCGGTACAGGATGGGGTTGATGAGCGTGTGGCCGAAGCGGAAGGCCGCCGTGGCGAAGGCGTTGAGGATCCCCGAGTTGACGTTGGGGTTGTAGCCGCGGTACTCGCCCATCATCTTCACGCCCACTTCGCCCAGGATCTTGGGCAGCCAGTGGCTGTAGGTGATGTGCTGCATCTGGGCGCCTACAATCTTTCGCGCCTCGTGGTAGATGGTGTCGCCGTCCCAGTGCGGGTTCAGGCGCAGCAGCTCCGTGGCGATGCGGTTGTGCTCGCGGAACCAGACCGTGTGCATGGCGGTGAGGCCCAGCTGCTCGTTGGCCCTGTGGTCGCCGGCCAGGAAGCAAGGGATGGGGCTCTCGTTCTCGTCGCGCATGCATTCGGTGGGCGGCCCCGTGGCGAAGGGCAGCAGGGGTTTGCCCGAGCGCTGCACGATGCCCTGCCGAAGGAGGCCGCGGTGGCTCGCCACGTCCCGGATCTCCTCGGCCTCGTGGTCCGAGCTTCCGTAGACGTTGGAGGCGTCGATGTAGGAGGTGAGCTGGTTGATCTGCTCGCGCGGGTACACGGAGTTCATGAGCAGCGAGGTCATGCCGCTGCCGCACACGGGGCTGGAGCGCACGAAGAACATGCAGCGGGCGCCGCTGCGCAGCTGCCGCGGGTCGTTGGGCGGGAACATGATGGGGAAGCAGGGCGCGTCGTTGGTGCACACCTGCGAGCACAGCTGTCCGTCGGAGAAGCGCGACTGGCTGAGGGCAGCGACCGTCGAGTCCAGGTCGTGGTCCAGGAACTGGCCCCACTGCATCAGCATGTGCGTGTAGCGGTCGTCTGGCGTGATGGTCTCGGAGCCGATCATGGTGGTGGAGACCAAGCGGGGCAGGGGCAGTGGGTAGTTGTTGTGCCGCCTCTCCAAGATGCCACGCGGGAGGTTGAAGCCGTTGTCGTACACGGGTTTGAGGAGACGCTCGAAGGCGGTCAGAGAGGCACCCCACATGGGGTGCTGGAGGTTGTTACATGTGCCGTCGTGGCTGCGGTACTTCTGGTGGAAGCAGATATCGGAGCAGTTGTTGAATCGCCGGTGCGCTGTGCAGCCCGAAAGGTTGGCGATCATATCCAAGAAGCGTGGAGACACCAGATCATTATACCTGAAGGCTAGACAGACAAAAAAAAATACATATTTTATTAGCCTGGTGAAATCAAGTACAGGTACTATACATTTATTTAAAAGTGAAATCATATCATGCGGTCATACATCGTGGATAAAGCTTACTTTTCACCATTACACAAATTTTTACATCGATCGCCATTGCTGACCTAACCTCAAAAACGCAAACTGTGAAATGCTATAAAGGGCCCTTAAATAGCCGTGAGGACAGCGAAGCTTTTCAGCAGGAGCCAGCAAAAGCCCTCGTCAAGCTTCGAGGAATCCAGCGGCACAGGCCCGTGCGCGCATAACTTCCTGCGAAGGGTCATCTGGCCAACCCAGCAGACACTGTCCAGAAACACCCAACCCCACCCAGCTTGGAGGCAGGCTGAGGCTGCTCATGTGGTGGATGTAGCCTGACATAACCTAGCTGGGGGAACGGGTCCAAGTGGTCGGGTGATAATCCAAACAGGGCTACGTTGTTTTACGCTGGCGGACGAACCCCCCCCCCCTCCCCCCAGAGAGAGCTGTCAGGGCCTTGGGGCGACAGTGAGCGTTTTGGCTGTTGTCACAGCCAGTGCAAACAGCCAGCCCCTCTCATCTGTGTCTGAAAGCGCCACAGTGTCCGCTGGGCCTTGTATTCACACAAGGCTACTCAATATCCTTTTTGTGGCCGTTCAAAAATGTGTCCGAATGAAAGTAAATACATACAGGAACAAGTCACCTGATATGAAGTAGATGAACACCGCGGTATGCTGCCAAACCTCGAGTCCAGAGTGCCTTCGCAAGAACCCCAAGCTGACATCATTACTTAGATTAATCAGCGTGACTCATTAGCTGTGAGGATTTAATGATAACCCACAAAAACCGCTGACTGCTGCTGATCTTGCTGCCTAGTGATATGTTAATGTTTTCCAATCAGCCGACCGGCGTTTGCGGTACTGTAAGTGTTCCAGCTGTTTCTTTCACTTCTCTCGATTTTTCCAGATGGAGGCCTGCCCACGAGCTAGTCACGAATTACGCCCACAGAGAACTGCAAAAAATAATGGTGCACACCTGCACAAAGACCATTTAAAATTTCATTACTGAGGTTTACATTCTAACTTGGCCAGGCAGGCAGGCAGGCACAGCAAAATATTCACTACAGAAACATTAACCGGAGTCATGACATCATTACAACTCCCAGGTGTTCCTGTAAACTTCATGTGGGAATGTGGAATACTTTTTTCGGAGCATCCTCAGGCTCATGTCGCAGGGGCACTCACCTGTCCCGTTTGTGTCGACTAGCAGTCCTTGATTGACATGCCGCTGGATGAGGAGCAGAGTCTGCTCGAAGATCTCTCCTGCTCTCGCCTGCTCCACCGTGTAGGGGTCCCTCGGGTAGCGGAACAGAGCCAACAACTCTGCGGGGGTCCGTGGCGAACTGTGGAGAAAAACAGCATATCGACAACATTACGATACATACCACACAGCGCATACAATAGCGCCATTATATTTGCCAACCTGCAGATAAGCATCGTCTTATGTGCATTTTCATGCTTCGAGTTTGACATTTAAGCAGCATGTATTCCCAACGCATAATTTGATTTCCAACATACAATGGCCTCCAGTCTCAGACACCAAATACTATGTCATAAGCAATAAGTCAAGGAATGTTTGGGAAAAAAAAACTGCCCTCCAATATAATTTCATGTGATGTGATTTCATAACGGAATGACATTGTAATATATAATCTGAATGGAAGCCGTGGGTCCCATATGTGCTCCTCATATAAAAGGCAGAAAAAAGACAGAAGAGGGAATACATTTTTCTACGACTGAAATCATGCGTCTCAACGGAGATACTTTCTGAAAAGTTATGTTTTTATTGGGAAAATATTTTATCCATCTGGGACACATGCATTCAAAGCTGGTTGGAGTGTCCAAATGTTGCCTACCAGCACTGTCTTTGTTGACCAAAAATGTTCTAGTGCTACAATGCCATGGGTGATCAACATCCATAAATATGAATCGGATATTTCGTGAGGATATATGTATACAAAACAGCAGATGCCAGACACAACAAGATTGAGACATGCAAGCATGCAAGCTGATGTCAACAATAGCTGTTTTCAAAAGAAGACAATAAGCATTTTTCAGAAATAGTCCATTCCGATATCCTTACAAATTTGGTACTGTTTGGTTTATCATTTCAACACCATGAAAGAATAGTTCCTGTTCTCTTGGCACCATTCTGAATTTCGGTGAGGATCACATGCCAAATTTCCCTCCTGATAAGCATCATGTTTTCTCAGAAGTAAGTGTTTGATTTCCCTGAGACAAATGCAGCCAACAAAGTGATATGACTGCAAACACCATGACGCCGGTTCGAAAAAAAGATAGATCAAGCTAGTTTCACTTATAAAGATGATGTCAAGGCGTTTGTGAACCCCCTGTGGTTCTAGCTGTAATGCCTAGAACTGTGATCTCAGAGGGGAAACTCACTAGTCACAAAACAACAGTCTTGACCATCCCCAGGCTCCTCACATCTGTTGGTAAGGTAATCAGTATCAAGATGGTAGAGCACAGGGCATCTGACATGCATCTGTTCTTTGTCACAATAGTCTATCACTTCACTGGACCGCTTGCAAATCAAACATGTTGCTCATCTGGAAACTGACCCACTGCCGCATGTTCTTCGCTGTGGGATAGATACATGAATGTCTGGCAAAGATGACGACAAGGAAAAAAAAAGGAAAAGGGTGGGGGGGCAGAGGGGAGAAAGAAAGAAAGAAAGACAGAAAAAAAAGAAAAGAAACAGGAGACCGATCTGCTGGCCTTAATCTCTTCTCATGCTGTGTAAACAAGCCAAAGCTGAATTAGCAATCTGCAACGATGAGACACACGCTCTCTGTGATTGTCATTAGTTGGGCAGGGGGGGGGAGAGAGAGCCTAGCTGGGCTGTGTATAGTAACACACACCGGAAACATTCCCCTGTATAACCCATCTGTGGTCTCTGGTGCTCGCGACCTGACGTGCTTCACCTCCGCGCTTGTCTACACTTTCCGAGATCGTTCTGTTTGGGGGGCAAGGAGCTCACGTGGGGAACATCCATCTTCAGGGCACATTGATTCCACTGTGCTTCTCAAAAGCTTCAACAGGCAAGACGCTGCCAGGTGCACCAGAGGTTTATAATCAAACTCTGCGAGGCGGGTAAGATTCAAAATGGAGCGACACGGGATAAGTTGCTGTCCGTTATTATTTCAGTGAATCATTACAAAATGTCATAGGTGGGGAGAGCAAAATATTATGGTCTGTGTCGATGAGGGTTTCCTGGCAACCCTGTGCAAGTTCAGTCCAGTCAGTGGATGGCTACTGGACAACACCAGGCTAAATGACACATGATCAGGACTCGTATTGCAACACTACTGCACCAGGTGCAGTTGAAGAGGAAATGAGCCTTGACTGCAAATGACTTTCGACTGGTCTGTGCTGTTCTTTTCTTTTGGACAGTGGACATATCACGGCATAGCATCTCCAAGAGAAAAACCCTCCACAATCACCTCTAGCCACACATGAACACTAAGCGTTACCATGAGGCCAAGTCTACACAGGCATATCCGCATGCCTCTCCTCACTGACAAATAAAACTCCCTGCACTTTCATTCTTTATCGACTATCTTGATTGATGGTGCTCAATCTACACAACTATTGACCCTGCCACTTCCAGCAGCGCCTCCCATCTCTCTGGTGACTCACACACCAGGGCTGCTTCGCACAGGCCTTGGCTGGGCTGGGCTGGGCTTGGAGCCGGGGGACGCCATGGGAAACTGGTTTTAAAGAGGCTGTGGGAAAGATGAGGGGGGGGGACTTGGCTGCTCACCCGTCAAACAGATGTCTCCTGGTCGAGTCGATGGCACTGTTGACGCTCCGGATGGCCTCCTCTATGGACCTGTTCACGAACGGATCCCCCTCTCGGCTTACTTGGGGCACTTTCAGAGGATGGGCAGAAAGGGACGAAGAGATGCACTTAAGGTATGTAAGGTGCAATTATGCAGGTATAACAAAACACAGGGGCATCTTTATCACAACAAATAAGTTGTGTCATAGCTATTTACATTTACATTTATGCATTTGGCTGACGCTTTTATCCAAAGCGACTTACAATGTATGCCTCACATTCATACACCAGTGGTGGCAGCTGCCATGCAAGGTGCCAACCTACCACTGGGAGCAATTTGGGGTTAAGTGCTTGCTCAAGGACACTTCGATGGGGTCAGGCAAAGCGGGACTCAAACCTGCAACCGTCTGGTTGACTAATCAATAGGCAGACAGATAGATCAACTTAAAAAATAGATAGATAGACAATTGTCTGTGTATGGCCACATAAGACATATCCAGTCATGTATTATGTCATTGTTTTTATTTGAACCATTTCCTATGACTTCAAAACACAAAACATACAGTATGACTAGAGCTGGCTCACCCTGGACCGTTAGCACCATACTGGCGGAGGAGTAGCCAATGGAGTTTCGGGCGATGCACTCATAGCGCCCCCCATCTGCAGTCCCGACATCATTGACCACCAAGTATCCGTCGGGGTTAATGTGGAATTTTCCACTCTCTGTTATCTGGACACCGTCCTGAGGGGGGTTCAAAGAGAGGTCAGTGAGGTGGGGCTAAAACATTTTTTTTTAATGTAAAGATAAGTAAACGAGGGCCAGTGCCAAATATACAACTAAACTTCTGTTTCCGTATCACCCTTCGGACTGTTCCTCCTTAATCATTCCATGACTGTCCGGAGACTCTGGAACTGGCACTCTGGCACTGTACAGCACTGTATGCTTAGTGCATTTTCACTGGATCACGCGTGTGAACAAGATAAAAACGGAGCCAATTTGTCTGACTTTTTTTTTTTTTCTAAATAAGGGTCAAGCACTGTGAGCAAAGCTACTGTCAACACCATGTGTAAACAGCTCCGTTCCCTCCCTCTCACTTTCAGCCTCCGTCTCAACGTCTTTCCCTTTCCCTCTCCCCTCCTCCACCTCGGGCGTTTTGGAACTGATAAAGTCGGCGGGGTTGGGAGGGGGGGGGGCGCTGGCCCTGGCGACCATCTGCCGAGACGCTCTTACCTTGTTCCAGGTGATGACGGGTGTGGGCTCTCCCTGAGCACTGCACGGAATCTGGACATCCGTGCCAGACTCCACCGTCGCATCCCTTGGAGCATTTGTGAAAACAGGCGTTACTGATGATTTAAAAACATGTGTTAATGATTACGCAAGAGCTTGGAGCAGAATCGTTTACAGACGTCTTTTTTTTTTTTTTTTTTTTTTACATGACAAATGTCTCAAAGCAGGACACATAAACAAGGCAATGCTTTTATGATATGGCCCTACACTGTTAAGGCACCAGAGTGCCAGATAGTTTGAACAGATGCCTGATTTGTGAAACATCAATGATTTTTTCTTCACATTTGAGAAGAATCACTGCAGTAATTTGTATTGTGCACCGTCGTACAATAATCCCCATCTTAAAGTAGATCTCTGACAAAATATAAATTTCTTCACTTAGTAGGAGGGAAAGTGGTTGTCAGCCCAATTTCATTAATACTAAGACCACAAATTCATTAAGGTTAGAAACAACCTTGAGCAGTTGTGTGATCCTTGTCTTCTCATTGTAAGCCAAATACACATATCCTTTTTCTCTTTTCTGACATCTGAAATCTCTCTCTCCTTCTCTTTCTCTGTTCCCTCCGTCATAACACACCAGTCATCCATCATTTACTTCCACTCCATGCACAACCTTGTGCTCATGAAGGTGTCCATTATGTGGCATGAACTTCACTGTTTGTGTTAACAACCATTACAACATGGAAAACATCTTGTCATCTTGGAATTACAGACTTCCTTGTTTTCCTGGGTTGCTCTGCAAGCCTATAATTTTTCTGAGGCTACGTGGGGGGGGGGGGGGGGTGGGGGGGGGGGGGTTATTCAGTTTCAAGTCGCTGACTGGGTGTCTTTCGGGGGGTATTGTTGTAGTAATTGACAGCTTTCCAGAGTGTGTAAATGACAAATTAGCTCCAGGAGGTTTGGCTGAGCCCCTCCCTAACACTTACGACCCCTCACCCTCATGTACCCGAGGCAACCTTATGCTACACCGCTACATTTCCACACGCTAACACAGGCAGCATTTACAAGGCAGTTTTATCAGAAGCCTACAAAAGCATTTCACCAAGTTCACTTAACACACACTTGCCACATGGCTTGGCAGAAAACGAGGGAAATATAAAAACTGCATGATGACTGCAAGTTAACATGATTTGAGATAATACCAAATAAAGTTCTAAATTAAGACACTCATAAATGGTAAATATAGTCTTCATGAGACATTTACACGTCTTGTGAATATATTGTATATGGTTAAGTGCAAGTGGTCTTCATATGTTATGTGTGTTGTACTGTGTATCCATTGTACATACATATGCACAAGTGCTAGCTGTTCCTGAGGATATTTATAGCAGTGGAGATCTGATTGTATTGTGTGTTTGCACAAGCAGAGGAAGCATGAGAGAGAGAGGAAGAGGAGGAGGAGGAGGAGGGTTACCTCTCTGCTGGATGTTGAGCTGAACGGCTGTGGTCACAGTGCCAACGGGACTGACAGCCTGGCACTCGTACTGGCCCTGGTCATGAGGTGCCACGCGGGCAATGCGCAGGGTGCCCGTGGAGAGTACCACGTGCCGCCTGTCGTTTGGCAGCGGGCTTCCTGCCAGGTGAGAGGCACAGTTTTTAACCATGATGTAGCCTACTGTATGTGCGAACCAAATTCCTCTGTCCTTTGTCACATCATCACATGATCTATTTTACCGGTATTACATTACCGATTATTTACACCATGGCTTGAGTCTGTTTGTCTAAACTGTTGCATAGATAGGGGTAAAATTTTACCAGTCCACAGGCTCAACATATCAATGGAAACAAAGAAACCATGGAAACAGATGTGAAATGATACAAATAAACACATCACGTGTCACATTCCCACCTCAGATATGCCTTGTTGTCTGCTACCTATTCCGGGCTTAAAGGTACAGTCACCAGTGTTAAGTGGTTTGTAAACACGTAGCTCTTTTTATGACATTCACTTAATATCTCCTCAAAATCTCAATTGAGTTCTCCATTATTTGAGCACACTGTAAAAAAATCTGTCTTTTTTATGATGGCCTGGCTCTGTGCACTGGAAACAAACAGAGCGGGGCAGCCTGTTCCCACAATTACAAAACTGTGTGAGGAGTTTCTTGGCAAGTACCGAAGGGAGGGGTGAATTACACCTCTTTCATACTTTGCTGCTTGGTCGGTTCAAATGCAGTCTTGTGAACTTTTGTCATATAAATAAATACCGGTACAATTAAATACGTTTAAACACAAATAAGTGTAAACACAATGTCAGCCAACATCACTCACTGCACTTTTACTAATTTCCTGAATTCAGGAAGTATTCTTACTCTTCCCGCAATGTTGATATCAGTAATGGCATCTGCATATAAATTTCAATCTAAATATCTGTGATGTGATGTACTGTATGTGAATGGGTGAAAGGGTTGGCTTCTGGGCACTCACCCCCACGGGTCCAGGCTATAACAGGCTGTGGGTATCCACTGGCCTCGCAGGGGAAGTCCACAGTGTGGCCCTCCAGCACTGTCTGGTCCTGAGGAGTCACTGTGAACTGTGGGATAGCTGAGTCAAGGAGAGAGAGAAACAGTATGAGAGAGAGAGAAAGAGAGAAAGAGAGAGAGAGAGAGAGAGAGAGTTGTTTACTGGCTGCTCTACGACTGATTATTTTCTTTCTTTTTCTTTCTCTTTTAACTTTTGGCAAGGTCAACTGCTATGAAATAAATCTGGGAAAGGAAATAAACGAAAGCTGCTAATAGCTTCAAACCATGCACCACCAAACACATGCAGCTATGTGCTTTATTTTCTTGAAATGACAAACTAAACCAAGGCTCTTCATAAGGAGCGGGGGATTCTAGAATTCTAATCAGCCATGGGCAACAACAGTGTTTCCCCAGCCAAATCTCATTGCTTCATATTCAAGACAGTCTCTTCACCAGAGTGTGTTAAAAGAGCTAAGGAGGCGGCCTGGCTGCAAGCTCCAACTTGGTCAAGGTCACACGCCCACTATGTACATAGAGCAGCATGAGCACCGCGACGTGAAGCCAACAACAATAAGGCTAAAGCGGGAGTCCTGGGGAGATAGATAGGCGGGGTTTGAACGAAGGAAGTGGGCTACTACTGCTGCTATTTTAGCTAATAAAAAAGGCCAGAGAGGCCACCAGCACGCCGGCGCTCACCCTGAACTATGATGAAGGCGGTGGCGTGGATGGTGTCCACCTCGTTGCTGGCGAAGCAGGTGTACTGGCCGCCGTCGGCCTGGTTGACGTTCTGGATGTAGAGGCCACCCGAGGGGGTGATGTTGACGCGGTCGTCCGTGGGAAGGGCCGTGCGGTCACCGCGGGTCCAGGAGACGCGGGGCTGCGGCTGGCCGGTGGTGCTGCACTCTAGGGTCACGCTCTCGCCCACCAGCACCTCTGTGTTCTGCGGCTGGATCACGAAACTGGGCCGCGCTGAAACGGAAACAGAGTCAAAGGTACTGTAGTTAGAGAGTGAGTCTCAATTACAGCCCCTAAGGCCTAATGCCTTGTGTCCTAACAGACATAAATCAGCTACATGATTGGCTGACAGATTGCCGGTTAAGTGTTTAGGAGTCCAAATCTTAAGACTTAGGAGAGGAATATTGAGGTTCATCCAGTGAGTTGAGCTGTGTGGGTGGGTGGAAGGGGAAATAAATAAAACAAAAACAGTCTGGAGAAGAGAGAGAGAAAAAAAAAAAAAAAATCTTCAAAACAGAACTCAACCTTTGAGTTTGTGCCATATTCCAGCACAACTCGGTGGGGCTTTCATATGATCAAATATACATTTACATAACCCTCTTTAGGGTTAATGCAGCGGATTTGTAAACTTCACTCTGGCGTCCATCTGCAACACAAACAGTCTGAACCGGGATGAACTTGAAGCGCTTGTAGATGGGGGCAGAGCCACAGTGACGTCCACTCTCCGGCTTGCTGCCCGTAATCAGAAGGAACAGGAAATGCCAAACATCTGTCCGACCGCAGTTTCTAAACTAGGCTGGCCTACACGTCATTCATCACTGCACGGGTGACCCTTGGGGGTCACAGAACTCAAGGGCCAGGCGCCTGCTATCTGCTGCAAAGACACAGGGATGTGCACTGTGTGTGTGTGTGTGTGTGTGTGTGTATGTGTGTAAGTTTATGTGTATGAGTGTGTGTGTATGTACAGCATGTGTGTGTGTCTGTACGGTATGTGCATTTGTGTGTGTCTTTGAGTGAGTGTGTGTCTGCGTCTGTCCTCTTCACATAGGACTTTGGGTTACATAATAGTTACTTCTACTAAATCTGGAATGCCCTTTCTTACTGTATGTAGGACTATTGGGACTTATTTCAAAATAAAATATACTGTGTAGGTTATGGTGCTGACCACCATGTGCATATTATCTATATTTTGTGCAAGCAGAGACTATGTGCTTGTCTGTGCGTGTGTGTGTGTGTGTGTGAATATGAATGTGTATTTTGAATGTGTATTTTGCTACTGATCATGTGTGTGAGTAATGGCAAGGTGTAGTGTAGTGTACAACCAAAACACTCACATGGCGTGCCGTAGTATCGCAGGGTGACCTCCGATGTCTTGACCTCTCCTGCCACGTTCTTGGCCATGCACTGGTAGACGCCCTGGTCGGTCTCGCGCGTGTCCTGGATCATCAGTGTGCCGTCCTCAAGCAGGTTCAAGCGTGCATCATCACGCATGTTCAGTGCATTGCTGCAGAGGAAACGGAAAATCAGACACACACACACACACACATACACACGCCCAGGAGTTCACATGTGGAGTGTTTATTTAACACATGCCACACCTAGTAGGAGGCCATTCTGGAGGCATGCTACACAGTGACACGATGCAGTGCCCCACACACAGCAGAAAAAAAAAGCATAAACACATCTAAGTGGAGCACTAGCCACTTCCAAGTGTTTATGAAGCACTGCTTATTCTGTCTGCCTTAAGCTTGCTTACTTTAAGCTACTTTAATTAGCTTAACATTATAAAATGTGATAGAGAAATAAGTTTGCCTCACATCTTTTTTGACAAGATGAAAAAGCTTCGCTGGTAACTTTTGCATACACTGCCACTGACTGAATATAATGTCCCTAGAGTTACTAGAAATTCATTAGCAAGTCGTTTCAAAATGACCTACATGAACAGCTGTTCAACAGATGATCAGCGAGATGAGCAAAGCGTGGCCATTTGACAAAATTAAAGTCAAACGATGGGGGCCGTGCCTTGACGAACCCTAGCGGAACTCCAACAGGGAGGTCATGCCTTTTGAGCCCCCTGCACTTAGGGCTCGCTGAGGGGGGGTGTCATTTGGCTGACTTGAGCTTTTAATTTGCGGGAGCCCCCCCACCCCCACCCCCCCTCTCAGCCCCTCCACTGAGGGGCCCTGCGGTGCAGGTCAGCGGTGGAGTCTAATTACGGCGGGTAATAATGGGGGTCATGGTGACGGGGCTCACTTGTTCCTCAGCCAGATGATCTGGGGCTTGGGGTTGCCCTCGGCGCGGCAGGTGAAGTACACCGTGTTCCCTGAGGTCACGTCCACGTCCCGGGGCTCCGACGTGATTCTGGGGACCTCTGGAGTAGAGGAGGCCAAGGGAGGGGGGGGGGGGGGGGGGAGAAGGGCAAGGCACGGGTGTTTGATGAGAGGGGCGATTCGGGATG
>JASCQY010000036.1:5009586-5024848 GCA_030264315.1 Sardinella tawilis
GCTTTAGCTTAGTGCAGATGCTGTAAACCAAGGGAGCCAACTAGCATGCTAGCTAGCAAGAGTGGCTCCCTTGGTTTACAGCACATTCACATGAAAGTGCAGGAACTGCCATTTGCCTGTGATATTTGGTCAGTCCTGGCACAGCTGTGGTACAGTACTTAATTCAGAGTGGAATATGCTCAGTCATGGACAGGTGTTCTCAACTGTGGAAAGGCCAAAAGGTTTAAGGGCTGAATTAATTACTAGTGCAGCCACTGCAGAATATAGGAAAAAAAAAGAACACTGAACACATCATAGGAAGGCTCCTTGATGATGGATAGCCTATTGGTCGACATTTGATTACGGTTGATCATCTAAGAGCGGGATGACATTCCAGAAATATGCAGTAACACTGTAAACTAAACTGAAAACCTCATTGCTTTGCCTCGCAGTGCATGGCAACACCAGCAACACAGTCTGTTGCGGACATTAGCCAACAGACACAACTGTTTACTTCATTGCAAAAAATCTATAGACACAGTCACACAAAACATAAACACTCATCCCTGTTAAGATAAAAACCTGATGAAAAAAAAAAATCTATCAACACCAGGCTATTAGCTGTGAAATGCTGACGGGAACTTGGAAAAGTAGCCTATGGGAGAGAAACTGGAGCATTTAACCAACACATCAGACATACTTAATATCAAATCAAAAGGCAGACAACAGTGAGGCTTACTGCTTGGTAATGGGGCTATGACTAACAAAGGCAGGAACTATGCCATGCCCCCCCCCAGGCTAAACACAGCTGAAGCGATTCTCTACACTCTGCATGGTGTGGGATTTGTGAAGGAGGGGAGACAGTCAGACAGACAGATAAATTCAGAAGGATTAGCCATTAACCTGAAACAAGAATGTCTAGAATCACACATCCCCTTGCTTGTTCAGTTTCCTCTGAGAACAATGAAGTTCAACAGGGATGAGTGTTATTGAGGATGAAACTGTTCCCCTCCTTTTTGAACTTGGACAAGAGTTGAGTTATGTTGAAACAACAACTGTCAGGGCGATGGGTGAAGTTCAGCTTTTGTGAAAGCTGGCACTGGCATACGGTCTCTGGTGTGTGAACTTGGCCTGGGATTTATGGATAAATCTCATTACAATCCTGTTGAGAATGTCTTTCTCTGATTCCTCCTTTTTGCTACATCTGGCATACTCTGTACACACAATTTTATTTTCCTTACCAAGGGACAATAATGCTTTATGGAATCTATTAAAAACAGAGACAATCGGCAAATCAAGGGAAATCAACAATGAAAAGGCTTACAGATATTTCAGGTTTTCCAGATCTTCAAAGGCCCCTCTAGGGATTCTTCTGATGTGATTGTTGTTTAAGAGGCTTAAAATGAAACAAAAATGGTTATTAGCTGACATGATCCTAAGGCCTTGTCAGAATTTCAGCATTTATACTGCGTTTCAGCATTTATAGTGTCATTGCTGGCTCAGCTGACATGGCTGACAAGATTACCAGAGTCTAAAAAGTGTCTTCATACGTTTAACAAAGTCAAAACTAACACTAATACAAATGGTAACTACTTTAAGTTCACATTCAGTTCTCAACTGAAAAAGCCAAAACAGCAAACATGTGCCATAACCCACATGCAAGTCGTGACTGTTGGGAGGCTAACAGTGAGGACATCATGTGGAAAAAGGGACTCTGTTGTGTGTCAGGAGGCTATTTTTGTACTTGACACTAATATTGGACTTTCTCACTGTTTGAGAACAAATGAGGCACAAAGGTATTCCTGATTGTCGGAGCTGGAGACAGACCTTCTAATGCAAAGCCAGTCAAGACTTGCTGACAGTGTACTAATCTTTTAGAAGAGTGTAGGGGCAATTTTGGCGTTATGGATGTGACAGAACACGAGCAAGCATAGTATTATTAAGATGCTTTGTACAATTTTTCATGTGAGTAGCCTACAGCAAATCTTCAAATTCCATATAATCATTAACATCATACAAATATGTGTGACATTAATGGCATTATGACTGTGACAAAAAACGTGCATGGAACTGTTTAAGAACTCCATCACAGTAGATTGCTGTACTATTTGTGGATTGCTTTCAATTCTGTGGTTTAAATGGTCAGTTGTGTTAGTGGTAACATTTTATGAGAACTCTTCTGTGTTGATGCTTTGAATGTAACATGAAGCATTTAAACTCTTTATCAAAACTTTTTGTTTACTCAAGTTTGTTTACTCAATTTGAAGGAAACAATTTTGACTATGGACAGCAATTCATTGGTTGTGTGAATCATAATGCCCATTCCATGCTGTTCTTTCTGATAATTTTCTTGATCAAACAACCAATTGATCTGGAATGTAATCACGAGATTCAAACAATAAATCCACCCAATTTGTGATCTATGTTTCAAACCAGATGTAAAGGAGTCCACAGAGCGAGAAGCTTCACCAGAAGTCTGGAGACTGAGGACCATGGAGGATGGAAAGGAACCATCTGTAGTGGAAACTTACAGAGTGTTGAGGTTCTTGAGTCGTCTGAAGGAGCCTGGCTGTAAGTCTTTTATCTTATTGAACCTCAGGTCTCTAAACAGAAAAAAAAACAAACAGAAAAATTAGTTATTTGCATTTGTACTTTACAATTTATGCCACTCATAGTGTTTGTACTGACTTATCATTGCGCTGACTTGATGTTCATTTAGGCATATAGTATAATGCAAAATCTGTGTTGATTTGCAATTATTCAAGTGCAGAGTTTTTGGTAGGAAACAAAGGAATTTTTAATCTCCCAATTTCAGAATAATCTAATAAAGTATGAAGCTGGACAAAGTGGGCATAGCCTTTGCTTTGCTTTCTTAGTATGGGGCTTTGCAAGTGAAGGGTCTTGGCTACTCAGCTGACTGCAACTTTGCTGGGTAGATACAAACTGACACTGATTCACTCTGCTTGCACCAAAGCGTCCACAAAGAGAGTCACCAACCACAAAAATGCCCCGCCATAATAAAGATAGAGCGGTCTCCATAGCTAACTCAACTCCCAACCTCTCCCCCAGAGCACAGTCTCTCATCAGCAGCAGATAAGGACTGAACATGCTCATCTAGAAACTGAGTCACATAGCATAAACATGATGCAACAAAAAGACAGCTGCTTCTGTGGATGTGGTTTTCTAGGGGTGTGAGAAAAAACACATATGGGATCTGTGCAGCTAAAAACCAATGACCAAAGTCAATGACAATTTTTGTAACACTGAGATATAGAGCCATAAATCAGTGTGAAGGTACTGTCCTCATCAAAGCCTGACAGAATTCCTTCGGTTATAGACCATTTCTGTCTAAAAGCCAGTGTACTTGGGTTACTAAGTTACAGCAGGCACAACAGTTACCGGAGCCAAATAATAAAACTATAGATTTCTGAATTCTCCTTTCTTGAGTTTCTTTGCAAATGTAACAAAAAAAAGGACCTGATTTTTAACAGCAGGGCAAGATGTTTTTGGGTCATCCATTCCTTGAAAAAATTAGAAAGAAAAGCACGGCATCTGGATCCTATTATAGTAGCAGGCCTTTTATATAGAAACTTCCTCTCCTGTGGAGACGCATGAATCTCTGTTCATTAAGGCGGTGTAGGAGGCTACTGCAGGAAGATGGGATGTATGTAGAATACTTTTAATCAAGGATTACACATTCACTGTAAAAAATTGAAGATGGGACAGTAAGCCTCTTGCAACTTATTTCACGGTTTGATGTACCACCACTACCACAACGACGACATGAGTGTATGAACACGCCTTGAAAATGAAAGAATCAACTCTTTCGAATACAGTAGATCTGCTGTACAGTACATATTCAGTCTTATCGGTGTCATGATGTGAAGTGTTAAGTACTTTATCTCAGTTCCCATCTCATTCATTTCTCTTTTATAGTCGGGCATTATCTGATTAAAAAAAAAAATATATATATATATATATATATATATATACTGTATATATATATATCTTGGCTTAAGTAGAAAAATGTGCATTGCTTTGTTGAGCAGTAGGCCTATAGTTTTATACTGTGAGAAAGCTATAAGTCCCATTGGTGCCAGAGGCGCTCAAGGTAACTGCAGTAGCTCTGGCAGAATCACTTTGTGTCTTTAGTGTGGTTCTTTGGTTTCATAAATCATAACTAAAACTGTGGGTGAAAGAAACTTGAGAAGAAACCTCTATAATGCCAGGATAACAACCAAGGGCAAATCCAAATACAGTCAAGATAAAGTCTGGGAATGTTACAAGTATCAAATAAAACATTCACCTCTGCTGGGCCCACCCCAACAAAAGACTTTGAACTTAAAAGGGTGAGCATGGTTATGTGGAAGTTTTTTCAAGGGATTCCAAGCCAAGACTTGTTTGCTTACATTTCATAGAGCCTGACACTGGATCCTCATTTGAAATATTCTCTCCCGGTGCTGCCGGCACTTTCCGCACAGCAGACAGCCCGACCAGGGGACAAGACAAACGACCTCTTCAGCCTGTCAGCCCCATACACACACCTCCCTCCTACAGTGCTGGCACAGCCTGTACCAGAGAGAGTGCTCGTCTGGATGCATGTGTTTATGCATGCGTGTGTGTGTGTGAGCATATGCGCATATGTCCATGTGTGTGTGTGTGTGTGTGTGTGTGTGTGTGTGTATTATGTGTATGTGTGTAAGTGCCTGCGTGCACACTCTTGCACAGTGCACAGTGTGGCCAGTGTGGCATGCTTCGACAAGGGGCTGCCCGCATTGTGGGAATCCTTTGACGTGATGCCTCAGGCGATGCTTTCAGCGGGAGCACATGGAGCCATTTCATTTGATGTACACTGTGGAAAAATATTTCATACCTCAGGATAGGAATCTGATGGCCAGAATTCCACTGTGTTGTGCTTGAGTGAGCGGCAAAGAGCTCGGCTTTCAGCAGTACAAGATAGGGGAAGATTCCACATTCCGTATCACAGACAGAAAGCTGTGATATTTGCAGGCTAATCAAAGTTATGCAGGCTAATCATCGGCTGTACTCACATGGAAGCCAAGTAGTAAGACAGATTTTTTTCTGAACTGTCAGTCATTGGTGTCATGCCACTGCTGGAAAGACCAAGTCACCAAGTCTCTTTCAGTCGTTGAGGTCATAAAACGGGTCTTAACCTTTTTTCCAGACATGTTTCAAGTGCATGAAAATGACAAGTACTTCCAGTAAAACAGCATGCTACCTTGGTGTGTTTGCATACGGTTACAATTGATTAGCTGTACATAGGAATTGAAAGAACTGGACATCCCACCAAATTCTGATTACTAAATCTGTCAACTATGTTCTCCAAGTGAGAAAATAAAACTGGCTGGCTGGCTGTAAAGTTCTTGATAGATCATCTCAAGAAATTGAGCTGTCCATTCCATGGAGCTGAATGACAATCCTTACACATGGACATACAGTATATACATACTATATATCCTTTATAAATATAAAGGACACTGAGTTGTGGTTTGTTTTGAATATCTATCAGCGAGTGCAATATTTGCTCCAAGTGCATGCATGTCTCTCTCCAACTCAAAAGGTTCCATTCAATGGCAGTGTTTTCAACACATTTTCTTCAGCTGCAGAAAGGACACATTGTCAGCAGCATTTCGGCAGCTTATCAGAGGAAGGTCACTTGGGATGTTGAGTCATTCAGAAAATAACAGGAAGAAACAGGGCACTGCTCCAATAAACAGACCCACTAATTTATTGGCTTTTGTTTATAATTCTCTCTTGGAGATGTTTTCATCGGCAGGAGGCTGTTCAGAAGTTTGGGGAAAAAATTAACTGGTCATAGGAGTTCAATTGCAGATTGATACAAGCATCTTTGGCCGAGTCTCAAAGACATGTTTGTTGTACATCCCACCTCTGGTGAAATCAATATAAGAGTAAGAAAACCAGTGTAGGTGAAAGTGTACCCTGTGTCAGTGTATCAAGTTCAGGAATTGCACTGTTCCAAATTTCAAGTGAGAAATTCACACGAGTCTCACAGTCAAGAAAGCTAAACTAAGTCCTCCAGGCACAACATATCAGTGAGCTCCTGGTCACTGAAACCCAACAAATAAAAGGTTCTCAAGCTTAAGGAGCCTCCAAAATCCCAAGCAAAGAATCATTCGCTGGACTATACTAAGGAACCCAAGCCTTCCATGCTCCGTGTGTTCTATTAAACACCAGTTTGAATTCTGCCCAAGCTGATACAGTTGCTGGGATACGTGGACCCAGTGAGATTGGAGTGTGGTGATCCAAATAATCGGTGACTCATAGCTTGTCAGGCCAGCGGACTGTTTATGCTCCACAAAATTCTGTTCCTTGGCAGAGAGCTCCCAAATCAATGGAGCTTGGATTCACCAATCAGGTGCCAGACTCGGCAGCCCTGACAGGGGTTTGGGGGTGGAGGCTGGGGGCACACTCACAAAACATTCGTGGATCCATATGCCAGGGAAACAGGCTGTGATTTGTAGCCGGACATTAAGAGCATATAAAAGTGAAAACGCCAAAGTTTAGGGGGAATACTTACTGTCTCAGCATGAGCAGACCCAAGACATATCAATGCTTTGACACCTCATAGCAATGGATATACCTAACATTATGGGCTCTTAATATGGGCAAGGGGAAGATGAACATAATTTTAAGATGTTACATCTTTGATATTACCAATCTCCTATTGTATGGTGGTCCATATGGCCACACGTTTTGTTGAAGTAAAAGTCCTGACAGTCATTTCTGTGATTAACACAGGTGAGATGCGGGCACCAAACATGTTTAATCACAGTTAGGCCTAAACAACTAAAAGCAATGTATTGTACCTATCTATGTCAGGACAGTACAGCAAAACACACAATCACTTGCCTAGAGGAGACTGATTCACTGCTTGACGAAAATGTTCCTGATGTTCATATGTCATCCAAATTATGAGGCACTGACACAGCAACTGAGGATAAAAGCAGCTGTCACATAAATCTGCTGTCCTTCAGCTCACCATTCACATCTCTCTTGTGTCTTTGCACAATGAGTGCAATTACATAACTCCAGAACTAAAATAAAAGTCTACGCAGTCATGAGAGTGGCACACTTTTCTGAAATGTGTCTCATTGTCATCTGGCAAAAGTAGCAAACACATACACGTGCACACACACACACACACACACACACACATAGACACACACACACACAAAATGCACTGGTGTGTTGTCTGAAGTCAGGGCTCAATTTTCCCCCTCACTATGCTGGAGGGGGAAGCAAGAATGTGACGTGATGGCAAGAAAATTCATGACAACATTTTGGGAACAGGATGCAACTCTTGGTCTTGTTGGTTCACAGCCTGCCAAGGGATACCACAGGGGAAATTCCACAGTCCAAATGTCCACAATGATAAAGAGCATGGAGTATGATAACACGACTGGCCGTGATTACTACCAACACGGGACCATGTTCCTCCACCTACAGTGCATTCAGAAAGTATTCAGACCCAGACTTCCGTTTATGATGTTGCAACCTTGCGCTAAATGGAATCTACATCAATTTTCCCCTCATCAATCTACAACACCCTCAGGTCCTCTTGGATATGACAAGCTTTGTACACCTGGATTTAGGACTTGTTACATGAAGTCACTAAAAAGACGGTTAGCAAAGAAGTTCAACTAGGATTCAATGCTGGGCCACTCAAGGACATTTAGAGCATTGTCCTTAATGTAGATGTTGTCTTGTGCATGGGGATCATGCTCCTCTTTGAACCCTCAGTCCTGACTAAGGTCTTGAGTGCTCAGGAGCATCATTTTACTTTTTTACATGTTTTACATCAGATGTAAGACAGCAAGGTCACTGAGGGCCGATTCATAATCAACGTGAGCATACGCAAATGCAAGGAGGTGTCAGCAGACCAGTCAATCTCACAATCTGGCAATCTTTTTAGCCTTGACAATATGAGACAATGAATGTGAATTTTAGCACAAGCCTTCAATCAAACAACATGAGTAAAACATCTGCATGCACAGTAGCCTAAATCGATCTCTGCAAAACAATGGGATAGGGAAGACAGGAAGCTGGGACATGTGTTCCAAATGGGCGGCAAGTTACAGTATGCTAGTCTAGTATGATCACCAAAGCAGAATAAAAGTATATATGTATGCATAACATCATATACAGTAACACTATTTATGTCATTTTAGAATGTTTAAACTTGAGTCGAGAGGACTCTTGTGAAACATGTAGGCTTAACAGTAGACAAGAAAGACAGATGAGGATTAAAAAAAAAACATACACGCTGAACCGCTGCATTACTTCATCCTTGGCTTGGGACATCTATTGTTTCTGATAAAAAGTGGCATTTTGCCAAACTGACAAACACCTTTCAAAATTGGGCTAATTAGACGGGCTAGCTTTCTTTCCTGTGTTATTTATGTTCCTTAACTCCTTTCCTGATGGTATTGGCACGAATTTTAAGCCTGGAGGGTACAATGTAAAAATAGGTTCACTCTTGTAACAAGCCCTGCACTATGTGCAAACCTTGTGTTAAAGCCGCAATGTTCTTCAACTGAAATGAATCAGATGATTGTTGTGTTACATGGGTATATTTCCTTCCAAAGGGTATCATCTCTGCATTTTTGCAGAGCCCCATGCCCAAGGGTTTGGATTGGATGTTTAAAACAAGGTCTAGCTTAGTTCAGAGTATTGTCATAGCTGCCATAGTCAAAATCTAATTCAATCTCTGACACAAGCCAATGCTTGACAGCCAATATAGGCCTCTGGTCTGGGAAATGTATTTCCTTTGTCAAGCAACCACCCACTGTCACATGCCCGCGGCTCTTCAGAGATGATAGGGAGGATTCAAGAGTCCATCCAACATGTGCCTGCCAATGACAGCTGTACAGCAGTGTGTTCAGTCAAGGTAAAAGTAAACACTGTCAGACCTATATAAGTTGAGACTTGGAGTCGTCAAAAAAGTTCTCACTGAAACATCCAGTGCATCTGTCAAATGCAATGTTAGTTCAGAGGTACGCGACAGCCTCTTGATGCCATCCTAAGAACAATGTTGGACCAGTAAGACAAACCCTCACAAATGGCAATGGCACAGGAAGAGAGGGGCCAGGAGTGTTTCTTTCAGCAGCTATCTGGGCCCGAATCTCCCTGTGCAAATTAGTAAAGCTTTAGGGATTTCTCTGGCTTTGCATTCCACAATACCACAGAGAATGAACGCCTGACAAAGCCTGACTGCAGCAAATTCCACACAATGGTGCTCCTCTGTCCCTGCCTGACTCACTGTGCTTGGACTGGCTACTTTGGGGATAAGAACAGTTTTACCACCACCCCCCACACCCCCTTCATCCCCCCACCTTAAAAAAAAAAAAAAAAGACATTCAGTGAAGACAGCACAGATGACAAGACAGGAATGGTGACCATTTGACCTCAGGCAGTTAAACGGACCCCCTACTCCTGGTTCGCCTGCTTAAAGGGCCCGTAAACTTGGCCCCAAACCAAGGGCAAACTTACATGGTGTACCGACTCTGCTCGAATTCTAACTGCCCCCGCCAAAGGGAAGCTCCCACCACCTCTGGATCCAGTGATCATGTGACCCAGTCCATCAGTAGCTCAAACCCCAAAACCTTGAGTCTGAAGAGGCACGTGAATGATAGATACTCGTTTCACCGCACATTCATCCAAGCAACATGACCTGAGTCTGAGACAAAAAGCAATGAATTCTCAACAAATGCATCAGTTTGAGGCATGGCAAAGGCACATACTTTATTGTTGAGCACAAGTGTGGACTACTGTTCATCTAATGCTTAATTAATGCTTAAGTTATGGTCATTGAGATGCTAGATAGAGCGATACATACAGTACACTGCATTGCTGTTAGAAAAACTGAAAACTTCTTTGTTTACCATAGGGTAGAGTACAAAGATCCTTACATCATCTGCAGACTACAGTCCTCTCAGCTAAAAACTAAATATGAAAACAAGCATCCCAGTGAGAAACGAAACAAAGGCACTTTATGAGCTACACATTGACACATTTACAGTAAGTCCATACAGCATTGCAATGGTCTGCCCCATGTGTTTGTAATCACCTTTTTTTATTGCAAAACACACTCACTAACAAAGCTGCATGTCTTACCACAAGATGTAAAACAATCCGCATTGCAAAATAAAAAGATCTGCTTTACTACAGAGTAATTGACACATATGTCCACTTTTATACACCTAATCTATTTAGATTTACATTCTCTGTGATTTCTATTGGGAGAAAAACAGGCCCATTTCAATAAAGTCTGAGGCGTGCACAGACAGCAGAACAGCATAGGCTTCAATGCAAAAGTCATCATTTCTCCTTCTTAGGAAATCCCAGGGCCAGAGTGCCATTACAAAGACAAAGTTGATTTACTGTTATGCTTCTAGGACAGCCCTCAGAGGCAACAGCTGAAAAATTAATGATGGCAAGCAAGCAGGACGAAGGAGGGAGAGAGAGAGAGAGAAAAAAAAAACTTTACCCACGTTGACTTGAAAAAAAAAAGGCATGCAGTACATCCCTCCATATTGCCAGATGTGAGGAATAGAGAGGAGGGGAGAGAGGTCGCTTGAGTGCAGTACCTTCTAGTCCTTGCTTCCTCTTATCAATTTCCCCTTTTACTTATAATGAAGTTTAAAAATACTGTATATTATGAGCAATACAGCATCTGAACAAAAATATTGAGCTTGAACATGCAGAACATCCACTCCAGCAGAAATGGAAATAAAATGTAAACTAAAGTGCATTCGTTGTTGCACAGAATTTGTTGATGAATGACATATTCACCTAGAATAGGTCTTGGCAGATAGCCATGTATGGCCTTGATGTTTCAGGAATTGATCAGCAGAACTTTAATTAGGGAATACAGTAAGTTCTTTCTTATCAGTTCTTCTTTGGAACCTACTTTCGTTTCCAAACCTAAGCAGGCACAAAAAGTAAGATGGTTTGATTGTGCACTGAAATTTTATTCTCTAGAAAGACCTTAGATTTCTGCTGACCGCTGAACTGGCGTGGTAGGCTACACCAAACTCAAACATGATGCTGAGGAAAGACAAATGTAATCAGGTTGTAGACCTGAACAAGTATCACCTGCTGGTTATTTTATTTCTTGCTCTGGGTTGCGATCATTGAAATCATGGGTTGCGATATGCACCATGTCAAGCCTGGAGAGCATTTCCAAACAACAGGGATAAAAGACTGATAAAAGAGAGGCCCTCTGTTGAAGTAGAATCTCTCGTTGTCAACCTAGGCCAGAATGCTGCCATTCCCATGGAATGAATGGTTAGCCTACTACATGATGGGTTTAACTCCAATTTCTAAAAGTTGGCTTTCAGAAAGGACAGAACAAAGGAAATGAATCTGGCAAAATGGATGCACCAACTTCATGCAGATGACAGGATATCATTTCACTCATTGCGGCATTTGACCATTTCATTAGAAATGCTGATTTGTTTATACAAGTCAAATCACATTAGTATAGGCTATACCAGAAATGAACAGTTTTTCCTGACTTCTCTAACTCCATCAAGCTTTGTCCTTGAAAAATCTGAAACATTACATAATAAACATATCTATTTTGATTAATGGATTTGAAGTAAGGTTATAGCTTCTTCCAGTCCAGAGTTAGCACCTTGCAGTGCTGACTGTGTTCATGGTTAGCAAAATGCAACAAAAGAACCTGTTCCCTTTACTGTGAAAGTACACCCTCTGTCTACGGGCTTAAAGAGGCATGTACAAACAGATTACTCTGCTTTACTCTCCATGTAATAAGACACCAGGGCTTTCTTTGCATAGCGAATTCCAAGCTGGACACTCTAATTTCCGTGCCATCTTCTTAAAAATCTCACCAGTGTCAGCAGGTCAGCACAGACATGCATACACACTCTGATTGGCTGAGTGGTCTTCTCCATGAACATCCACAAAAGCCACTTTGGGTCAGGAAGAGGCAACTTCAGGGAAACCGGGCAAGTGCCCAGGCGTGTGCATGTCTGTTTATTTGTTTGCTGGCATGGGGAAACATTATTGTAGCGCTCTCAATAGTGTTTATAAAAGACCACTGTTGTGCTCTGTAGAGACACCACTGTCATTAGTGAATCCAAGGGCAGGATCATGCTGGTCGGGTGCCATATCGAACTGAGAGGGGCTGCCAATGAGGAATGAACTCTGACTGTCACAAGATGTTGTAGCTAAATCTGACAGCGTAGAGCGAGCACAACTAGGCCTAGATCCTAATCTCTTTTGCTCTGGGGCATGTATTCTAAAAAAACACTCACACTAAAAGCATCATATCCTCCCTGCAACTGTCTCGCCCTGTGACTGCAGCTTGTAGGGACAGCTTTCTAAAGAGACCATTACCGTAATAACACTCTTATGACAGCATATAACTGTATCTTCATACAATGGAGGATGTATGTAGGATGCAAATAATGCTGAATCTAAAGGACATGTTGAGCGCAGCAACTCTTTGCGGGAAGGGAAGGCAATTTATTCCAGCAAAATGGTCAGGGCGTGAATGAATTATATATCTGTTTGGCGTTTTTATTGGTAAAAAGACTACGGTGCGCAAAGAAGCAGTAACTTTAAATATCTGTAGAAATCTGTGAATCAGATCTGTTCCTAAGGCATTGCTACTGCTTTGTGATCTAATATGAGTTTAGCTGTAAGAAGGCAGCCTGCTTTGATTATCCACTTAAGGTCTTGCTCGAATAATGAACAAAGATTGTACAGTACAATACATCACTAAACCAAAGCTACAAACATCAGCATTTAACATAAATTAACAATGATGTTGATGGATTGGTCATTTCAACAATACAGTGGCTTTATAAGATTAAAAAAAATAAGAGGTTTTGTTTCAAATAAATATAATAAATAAGGTTAAGAACTGGGTAAGTCAACGAACACAATACAATATAGAAATGCTGTTTCAGCAATTCCACTGGAATGACCTAACAAGTCTCTCTCTCTTAATCTCTCACTTAAATCAGTGATTTTTAGGTTAACAAACAAAACATAACCAATTTCCAATACACATGGGAAATCCCCTGTAAACTACTATTTGAATTGTCTGTTTGCTGGGTAACGCCTACAACCTCACCATGCATGATATCATGTTAGGACAGGCATCACAATAAACGTTGATTCTGAATAATGGCCAAGCCAAAAAACTCTATTACAGTAGAACTTTCTATAGCCTATAGAAGTGTCAGCAAAACTCAACAAAACGCAAACTAAAAAATGCTTCTGTTTTAAATCTGAGAGTTTTTAACTTTTACATTAAAACTTAAAGTTACCTTTCATGTTGTCTCGTTTGTTCTTTTAGTTTTTTTGATGCCATATCATATAATATGGGAGCATTTGTATTGAGACAAATTAAATAGAAGTATGCAATATGATATTGATACTTTCAGTACAGCCCTATTTGCACTAATGGAGCTGAACAGGAACAGCCCATCATTGAAACAAATGATGTGGAAGTCGGATTTTGGACATACTCCCGAGCGCTTTTCCAGGGACAGGAGCTTCTTGTGTCCTAGTTACTTCATGTGAATTTCTGTAGGCTACTGTGTGTTAAAGCATTGTGTTAAAATATATTGGCTCTCTTCAACTACCTTGAAGAACAGAGCATAATTTTAAACATAAAACAAGCAAAAATTATATGGAATACTAAATACACAGAATGTGAGCCAAAGACAAGCCCAGTGTCCGTGCTGTGTCCAGCAACATCACCACTGAGAGACATGACTAACATAGACCTGGGTATACAGTAACTGATGTGTAACACAGCTTTAGTTAACCAAGAAAAGTGAACAGGCATTCCAATCATCATCAACATCTCAGGGCACAGATATGACACGACCCACTTCTTGACATCTTGCTGAGCACCGAATGCCACAGAAAAGAACAATGCAGCCCAGAGTGTCTGTGCAGTCACAGCTCATTCCCAGGATGTCAAATGAAGTGGCCTGCGAGGTGCTTTGATCTGAACACCAACCCGCCAACATAAATGGACACACTGTTGTTCAGGCCAAAGCTAGGCCTCAAGGGTCAAGCCAGCCAGTCATCTGGCACTAACCTCGCAGGCTCTTGCACCACCAGTCTTTCATAACCCGTGAATATGGGCCAAGCCATAATGATCATCAGGCACTACCCTTCTCTGAGGAACAGAGGATGAGAGAGAGTGGGGGTGTGTATGTCTTTCTCTGTGTGTGTGTGTGTGTGTGTGTTTGTGTGTGTGTGTGTGTGGGTGTGTGTGTATGAATGTGTGTGTGTAAGGGAGAGAAGGTACACAAACAGCAAGCATGTGTGTGTGTGTGTGTGTGTGTGCGTGTAGGGGGGGATAGTTACATTTAGACAAAAACCTTTCTGACCACTCAGCAATGCCTAACTGCACTTGAGTGATGAGGAATTTCCATCTCAAACCTTGTCAGCCTGGGTCGACAAGGGAGAGCTACGGCACATTTTCGGCACCAGTTTTTCAGGAGCTGCTCACACATAGGGACCTCGTCCTACTCCTTTCACTCTGTCAACCTCTGTAAGCTAAAGCAGATACTTGGTACGGGGTCTCAGAAAGGTCAAGAACGTGCTATATCACTGCCTCATTCAACTGAATGAGCTGAGCTCCACAGACCAGCAGTTGGAGCTGTTTCCGCATTAAAAGATGAATAGCCCAGTGACAGTTATGTAATTTTACACATTCCTCTTCATAGACACATTTATCTGACCTCAGAGGCACCATCTGACCCAATCTGACCACCGCACTCAGTAAAGCCAAACGCAGTCATCTAGCCAAACAGATGTCACACTGTCCCTCGCATTCCACTCCATCGACACATTGCTGCACATTAAAATAACCTAAAGGAGCAAATTTACTGCCTCCCTATCCTACACCAAGTATCTCCGTTTCAAGCGAGAACAGGGTGGTGCACAAGATTTACAGAAGAATAATTAAAAGGGGGGTGAGCAAAGAGCAGACATGGGATCGTGTCTAAACAAGACCGCAGTGGTCTGTGGAGGAGGGCAAGGGAGGGTGGGCTGATTCCACAGGTGGCGGTTTCCAAAATGACCCTCTCTGCATGCGGACAGAGCTTTCCAGGGACAGAGAGCTCTGACTCCACTCTGGTCCATGCAGACCTCCAGTGGTGGTGGGGACGTGCCTTGAGAGAGAGAGAGAGAGAGAGAGAGAGAGAGAGAGAGAGAGAGAAAGAGAGAGAGAGAGAGAGAGAGAGAGAGAGAG
>JASCQY010000036.1:5033135-5043691 GCA_030264315.1 Sardinella tawilis
TGTTTATGTGTGTGCCTGTTTGTGTGTGTGAGTGTGTGTGTGTGCGTGCGTGCGTGCGTGCGTGCGTGTGTGTGTATGCATGTATTGTAAAACCTAATACTGAATCCAGCTCTGGAACTCCTATTGTTATATTGGGATCAAGGAAAGTTAGAAGATAACTGGAAGTTTGATATTTTGGAGAAGAAAGTCATTCATAGGTCCTGGGTCTTCAAAGACCTGCATTCCTTATTTTGTTGAGGTTATTGAAAAGAGATGGTGATAGAATTACATGAGACACCCGCTCATGCCAATCAAGATGAATATGTTAGAGGGATGTATCATAGATGTATTATCTGAAACTTGACAAGTGACAACAAGCGCTCAACGCAAATTTTAATTTAATTTTAACCTTGTTCACTGAACACAAACCTCTATTTTGATTTTAATTGTTATCAAGAAAAAAATGGTGTTTAGAATCTATACATTTACTTAAATAATTAAAATACTTTTAAATAAATTGTTAAACTATCCCTCTGTACACATACATCCTATTGCCATGTCCATATGTACAGTATGCAAATTATGCGTTAAACATTAAAGATATGACTCATTCTACGCATGTGACGGAAATCAAATGAGTGTTTTATGGAAAAAAGCTGTTTTGTTCATGCCTCTTAAACTCCTACAGAACGTAAGTTGCAATTTGTAGTTTGAAACATTAGGTAAAATGGCCAATAATCCGGTCTATTAATGTCAGTAAATGAGTTTTATTTTTCCTATTTTGCACTGCCTATTCCTTATATAGTTGAAGTCTTTTCATGGCCATGTACAAAATGATGAAGAGAAGAAAAGAGAAGAGAAGAGATGCCATACTGGCGAGTTCGAGAGAACGTATCTCAAAACAAAATATGGCGCGGGGTCGGGAAAGTTTGGATTTATCCCAGCAATTCTTTTAAAACACTTCATTGAAAATCTCACATGCAGAGCTACACCTGCATGTCTACTGGACCTTAATTTGACAAGAGAGGTGTCTGTCATGAGAGTGACTAGTGGGCCAGATCGCAGCTTTGCTACAGCAGTTTTCATGAGCTGAAACTGAATCTGATCACAGCTGCGAATCAATTCCTTCCTCCCCAGCATCTCTTCACCATATTGTGTGATTTGACGCTAAGGTAACATTTCAAATCTCTCTCTCTCTCTCGCTCTCTCTTCCAGCTTCCTACTGTAGGCTACGTTGCTCTCAAAACTGATTTCTGCATGCAACTAGGGCCCTGGGTAGTGTGCTACTGATTAAGCATCAAATTATCGTAAAATAAAGTAATTCTTAAATAACAAGCCATGTGCTATGTTTTTGTTATAAACTTGCCCGCTGTCCGCTCTTGTTGGTGGCCCTTACCATATCAGGGAGCTGGATATTAGCTAAACTGTTAATCAGTGACTGGCTGAGGTTGGCCAGCTCATGCAGGAGAGATTCATTTTGCTGTTCAATCACCTTGTTTTCTTCCTCTATCGACTTCAGATTAGTCTCCATTGTGGTAATCTAAAAAAAAAGAAAAAAACGGGGAGGACAGACCATGAGAAAACGGTTAGGCTACCTATTTGAGAAGGCTTCTGTTACTCGCTAGTTTCACCTCAGGCTGCACAGCAGTTGTCTTTGGGGAATCAGGCAGTGGACTGAACAGTAGGAGTAGCCTACGCCACGGCACATGTGAGAGAAATGGCCGAGCAAAGGACACACACCAAGCTTCCGAAATGCTCGCCAACAAAGTAGACTCTGGCAAGTCAGCACTACCGCCTGAGTGCAAATGTACTAAAATTGGGATGTAGTTTTACCATATACCCCAAAGACAAGGCAGGCGCAGAGAACAGTACCGCTGAGCAGACGCAGAGACGTCTGGTCTGTCTAGTTTTAACTGCGTCTCCTCTGTGCTTGACTGGCCCTGGTTGGCATATCAGAGGAGCTCTTGTGAGTCATTGATTTGCCTCTGTCTCACAGCGCACTGAACTGATATCAAAACTGTTATGCTGTGTGCGTGGACCACAGATGGTTTCTCAGACACAGACAAGGACACACACACACACACACACACACACACACACACACACACACACACAAACACATTGAGATGCACAGACAAAAAAGACACTTACAGCCTCAAATCAACTTCATTCCATTTCAAACATCTTTGTGAAACAATGTGTGTGTGTGTGTGTGTGTGTGTGTGTGTGTGCCGTGTGTGTGAGTGAGTGGAGGGAGGAGGTGTTCTAGTTTTGTGGCCATGTGAGGCTCCAGTTTTTTTTTGTCAGCGCTCACTCAAAATGTTGTGGTACAGCACCATAGGGACTTTACACAGTCCCTTGGCTACAGAGGGGAGCATGAGAGAGAGTCTGTATTATAATTAGGAATGCCCCAGTTTACCATACCTAGACTAGAAGGTAGTTTCAGAGCAGGTTGAAAATGTACTCACTGAATTAATATTAACCAGATGCAGAATTTTGCATTAGCTTCTCCCTCGATGGCAACCCCATCTCATTCTCTGCCTTAACTAACATGTGTCTGGGCATGTACAAGAATGCAGGAAACCCTGACTTAATCTAGCACTGTTTTGTGTAAGAATTAACTATGGTACACTGAAAGTTCAGTAAAAGTATAATGTATATCACTTTCTAAACTGCTAAAAGTGATCAGACAGACAGTGACATACAATGCCCATATTCAGACTTAAGCAGTAGGCCTGTTAGTAGGTCTATGATTTAGGAATATTTTCATATTAGTAATCAAGTTAAACTTTTGTCATTAAGCATTAACCGATAAAGAAAGAAATAAACTGACACACCATCAGACACTTGAATGAATGATTGGCATGCACAAACACAACGTTTCTCAATTGCTTTTAAAAGATTTCTGATACTGAAAGAGAGGAAATTATTTTCATGACAGAAAATCATGTTCATTACAATCTTCAAAAAAACAATTGCAATCCCTTTCCCAATCCCAATGACAGAGTGGCAGAACTTTACCTGTGTTCGGAGTTTGATCATATCTGCCTCCACCTGTGAATTAGATTCACTTAAATCTTTGATTTCTTCATCCAGCTGTTTTATCTCCTCATCGTTCTCTATTCCTACAGTAGACACAAGTACACAAGAAAAACAACAAACAATACTGAGTTAAAAATGGCAAGTTAGTCTGAACTCAAAATATAATACTACAGGTACATGCACATGTAAATATATGGTGAAAGCTTTTTAAAAGATATTTTCATCAGATTGTCTTAATCAGTGAGTGAGGTACATAGACTATAAAAACACTTCAGCTACATTCAGCTACACTTCAGCGCATGCAATCATACAATAGGCACTGGTTTGCTAATCATTTGAAATATTAATGACCTTTTTCAACTTGTGTTGGACTAGTGTGTTTGATGTTAGAATGGCCCTATAGCACCTTGGCCATTTTACCCTTGAGAGAGGTGAGAATAGCCCCATGAAAGATGGCTAGATGGTAGGCATGTAAGCACCCACAAGGGTTAATTATGAGCCTGATTGCAAGCTAGCGATGATAACCAGGCAATCAGTGCTCCATTGTTTCGGACTGACTAACTGTGCCATAATGTATGCAGGTCCTTGATTGGCAAGTTGCTCCAGACTAGCCCCCATTATGCAAGCACGCGGCTGACGCCATTAGGCAGAGAAACCTCTGATTGGCCCTGTTATCCATGCATTTGCTACTGATGAGCTTGCTGTGTTAGCGCTTGGCGCTAATGAGGTGATTGGACGCAGTGGACACTAGCCTACCATTGCTGGGCCGATGCTTTAGTGTTAGCATCTCCACCCCTGACAGTCGGGCTTTCTTCATGGCTGACGTGGCGCGGGGACAGCCTGACAGACTGGAGAGAAAGAGACAGAAATAGAGAAAAATAAATCAGACAGACACAAACTGTGAAATACTACACCATTTCCAGTGCCAGAGGCATAAACACTGGTTCACATTTTGTTATTCTAGATGTTCTGTATTATAACAACCATGGAGGTTTGAATGTTTAAAGGTGACATTTTAGGTTTAAAGGTAGGCCTACTTTTTTGACATTTTGCTGTAGTGTTCTGACTGTTACTCAGTAAGACTTGATATTGCAAGACTTGAAATCAGAGGCCATGCTGCCACTGTCGGCCCCATTGGTAGAGTGATGAGGCCCACCTCCGATGCGTCAGGAAGCTGCCGCTCACGTGGCCCGAGCCGTCGCAACCAGGAGTGGGACAGGACATGCCGTCCGTCTTCCCGGCCTTCCACGTGAACTGCGAGCCGTTCATGTAGCCGTCCTTCTGCCGCTTGGCGGCCAGCGGGCATCCCGAAGCGCTGCGGTGCGACGCGTACTTCCCCGTCACATGGCCCTGTCCATCACACCCGGGTACTGGACACCTGCAGACAGAGGAAGAGCCAGTTTTATCACCAAAGCAGCACATAAAGATTCCCATAATCTTTGTCACCGTCTTCATTATCCCCCTCACCATTGTGATCATATTACTCAACATGAGCCTGAGTTGTACCAGCATGGTTGGAGTCTCATTAGCTAAGCTGAAAGCTGGCAATGCAGTTATGATCACTTCACATCCTGTGGTTTAGCTAAGTGCAGATATAATTTTTTTTTCAAAAACTCACAAAACTGCTACATCCTGGGGTTTGGAACAGAAAGAGAGGAAAAGACACCCATCTTGCTTTGGAACTGAATAGTTAGCACCTATTGGGACAAAGCTACACAGCCAAAACCAAGTACTTATAGACAAGTGCACAGTCAAAGGTCAAGGTGTGTTTTTAATTTTTTTCTTCCAGAGGTATTATGTAAAATTGCTCTGGCTAAATCAAAACGTATAGCAGGACTGACCACATTCCGCACAATAGCTTGGAGATTGTCTTGCACAAAAATCCCCTAATGTGTTTTTTTTTTTCAGCCAAGTCTGTGGTTGATTACACTACCTGCCGTTAAATTGCCTCTGTCATTGGCAGGCTTTAGAGAACAATGGTTAGCTGTAGCAATCGCTTGAGTCTATCAGTGCTCAGTAGGACTGCTGTTTATGTGTTTGGGTGTGTATGTGTGAGCGTGTGTGTGTGTGTGTGTGCGTTGTAAACCCAAGCGCTATGTTGATTTTCTCCCTGTAGTGCTGCAGTCCAATCGATGGAAATGGTGAGGTGTACGAGACAAGCCTGGTGGAGGGGAACTCGCCAAATTGCGTCAATACAGAAGTGGCACTCTCTCAAACCTACGTTATACAAAACCACCTTCCCCCTGAGGTTTGAATACTGATCCCTGGTCTCATATAGACCATTTCAGGCTCTAATTCCATAGCTGGACAAAACAATGCTTGAACATTCTATATTGGTCCCCAACTACTTCCTGTTACATTAACATAACATGTGGAATGTTCAACAGGAAGTCCTGGGGGACCAGCTATGGAACTAGAACCTGAAATGGTCTATAGTTTCAGTAGCCTATATATCAAAGTATTCCAGTCTTAAAATAACTTGATGAGAAATCAATTTGCTAACCCGTATAGTTCTGGAAGTGCTACAGAGGGGGCATGTTCTGTCTGCAGCTAGAGGCAGAGCCAAGCGTGCCAAGATCATCACCTCAAGTTTTTCCTTACGAGTTTAGAAATGCCATAGGTAATGAGGCCAGCCACCCCCCCCCCCCCGTAATAACCCGCACTTACCCTTACCACAGCGGCTAAGTCCTTGTATAGACTGCCAGATAAGCCGAATGAATAGCAGATAGATTTGGTTTAGTCCCCAAGCGTTGGAACTCCCTTTTTGTGGGTTTACTGGTTTTGTGTGGCGCAGATGGGCATACCTGATTGGTTCCTGGTCTTCTTTGTCTTCTTTGCTGTGTGTTATCTTAATGCCACTCTTCCGTGCCCGGGGACATCCCGATAGACTGAGGAGATAAAACACCAGCAGTTTAATTCTCCGCTTTTCACAATGTATCAATATTAGTATTGCTGACGGGGACATATTTATCCTTGTGGGACCCAAACACGCTCGTGTCCTGCTTGGATACTCATAGTTGCACTACGAGCCCCTGGAGGGTTAATTCACTAATTCTGTTACTGTGAAAAGAAGTAATAGCTCTTGCACTTCATCATCTGGTAGTGCTGATTAATAATAATTACAACATGCTCACACGTTTTTTTTTTTTTTTTCCCTTCTTTTTTTTCCAAACTCTACCTAATCACCTAAATCAAATCAAACAGCAGCAGGGTGCTCATTGAGTTTCATTAAACAATATGTGCACACAATGTATAATACAATCTTCCAGGCGCACTCCCTTCAGGTACCCTTGAAGAGGGTGTGGGGTGGGCTGGCTCCACTAGTGACATGATTGATGAGGGACGCGTGTTACCTTCTGTGGGAGGCGTAGTTCCCAGTAATATGTCCCGAGCCATCGCAGCCCGGAGTCGGGCACCTGGGGACAGAGGGACATTCAGTTAGTGTCCAGCCTGAAGGACACTCGGTCTCGGCCCAGAGGTCGACAGACCCCCAGTCCATCCCGACCCCTCCAGCCAAGATGCCCATTGCTCTAGACCGAAGAGAACTGTTGCTGTCACACTTAACTGCCATTTCAGAATTTCAAGCTTCATGAAGCAATGTTAATCCAGACACGCACTGAAAGCCTGCTGCTATAGAAACTATGCAGCTAGCCTCGTACTTCATCTTTGATTAACATACTACATTTAGAATATCAGGAGGCAATTAATCCTCATGAATTATACCAGATGTTCTCCCTTTTAATGTATAATCACAGTAATTAACATTTAACTTTGAACATCACATAAAACTCAGTTTAAAGATCTCTCGAATGCAATTTTTGTCTTTCATATGATTCAAATAAGTTCAAATAATCCAGATCCAAGACCCATATCAGTTTGATTCAAGGCTGAAAGAAAACGACAAGGACAAATATGATCTTATCAGACAGTCTCTGTACATGTGTTGTCAGGCACACAGACTGTTATGCCTTAGAACTATGGTGAAATCAGTATCATGCTTTATCGAATGCCTGCCCTTTCATAAAGAAAAACAACTTTAATAGATCAGCACAAGTATTTGTTTTGCCTTACTTGAGTTCTTGTGAGTTGGTGGCCATCATGCTTCGAATGCTTTTGTCGGCTAAAGGACAACCTGAAAGACTGGAAAATATACCAGATCCTGAATGTTAGTGAAAAGCTTAAAGGCCTCAGGTCACACTGAAACATATTGATTAAAACAAACACACACACACACACACACACACACACACATACTGTAACCACACACACGCACACACACTTACAAACATCCATACATTCTCCTAGTGGAATACACCCATTCAGAGAATTGACTGTAAATGCAAAAAAAGCCATGGTGAACGTGCGGGGGTCATTAGATTTGAAACATTAGTTAACCCTCTGAATAATGTGTAGATGTTTTGAGTGCAGCTCTCTCTGGGAAATAATATGGACAAAATCAATGCATATACAATTCCCAATTTATATGCAAAGAGTGTGCTAGTGTTAACTTTAAAATTCCTGATTCATTAGATTGATGTGATGTTTTGGAGTATATTCTTTTGGTGACTATTACCATCTAACATAATACTCAAAGGGTTAATGTAGGAAAAGCACTCCAACTACTTGTTCGACAGTATAGTTGAGGTAAGCTGAAAACAATAAATTGAAAATATTGAATCCACCATGAGAAAATGATGTCACACCTTCTATGTGAGGCGTAATTACCGGTCACGTGACCACTTCCATCACACCCTGGTGTTGGGCATCTGTCTCCAGAAAAAAACAATAGATAGAACAAAAACCCAAAATGAAATGAAAGAACGCCAAAAGAGTGAGTAGAGTACGGCTGAAAAAAGTCTCTTTGTCGCTTCTTCTTTTGATTTGTTCACTTTTTTTTTTTTCATTGTTTCCAGTTTAGCTTCACTGTCTGCAACCAAAAAAAAAATCGTGTATAGATCTGAGCCTAGGTGTCATGTTTGTTGGTCTTGACACATCCGTGGGTGAGAAGCTGTAACATGAACAGGTTGAATGAGAATGATGTTTTATTACAATAAAGCATCAGAAAGAAAAATAAAAGAAAGAAAGAAAAAGAAAGAAAAACACACAGAAGCCAGAGGTATGCTAACTGATGAGCCCCAGCTCAAATGAAGAGGAGAAGGCTGGCAGTATTTTATGTAGCGTGTACAGAGCATGCCAAGAGTGCCGTGGGCAGAGCCTGCTGAAGCAGCGCGACAGAACAGGTACCGGAACAGAAAATTAACCGAGGAAGAGAGCAAAAAAAGAAAGAGGGAGAGTTGGGGCATGAAGGAGAAGGAGGAGGAGGAGGAGGAGGAGGAAGAGGAGGAGGAGAAGCAAAAGGAGGAAGAAGAGAGGGAAGGATAGCAGCCGCAACACCCTCCCTCCTCGCTTACGTTATCAGGTCCTTTTTGCTCTCTTTGCAGGGGGCGAACTTGGGCTTCGGGCTGGGGATGCTCACATCGCCGGCGTAGGGGCTCTCGTCCAGGATGTCCTGGAAGGGGTCCAGGTCGTCAGGCTGCAGTGGACAGCAGGAGAGGGGAGAGAGACAGAGATGGATGGACATTTAAGGCGAGAGGCCGACACAAAGGGATCAGGAGAGGGACGTCGGATTGAACAAGAGAAAGAAAGAAAGACCATGAAAGATTGAGATGGATTGAGACAGAGCGAGAGCGTAAAAGACAGATGGAACAAAAAACATGAGGGAAAGACAGCATGCAAAAGAAAAAGAGAGAGAGAGAGAGAGTAGTGGGAAATAAGCAGAAAGACAAAGGAAGAAAAACAACTTTAATAATATCCTTCCCTAGCCTCATATTAAGCCGGTCGTTAATATTTATTCCTCCCTCTCTCTCTCTCTCTCTTTCTCTCTCTGGTTCGGGGGGCCATTTGTGTGAGGCGTGTGGCTGGAGGAGATGGAGGCACCTCTGGGATGTGGTCCAGATGGCCTGTGGCCCAGGGGCCTGCAGAGTGGAGATCAGGGGCTGCACCTGCACACCCATCGCTCAGGCCCTGCCAGACGACGTACGCCAGGCACTGGCCAGGGTCACTGGCACAAACAGAAAGAGGCTGGAACCCTCTATGCTGTGAGGTGGGCAACCAGCGCTAGCCATTTAAATGGATGGAGAGCTGCACATTGTGCTTTAGATGTACTGATCTAGCGACACACACGTGAGTGAGGCTAATTCGAGGTAGAGAACTGTTATGCGATGTATACAACAGTGAGTGAAGATGTCTATATGCTCATATAGTACAATACATAGAAACGCATAGTATTGGTCATATTACTACTATACTGTACTGATAACAGACATACATACTTTCACCAAAACACTGCATATAGTGCTTCTCTCTCTCTCTCTCTCTCTCTCTAACACACACACACATACATGTACATATTCACTCACACACACTCACACGCACGCACACACACACACACACACACACACGTGGCTGCTGCAGCTATCTCAGACTCTTTTCAGAATCTTTCCGTGCTTTTCACAAGATGAAACCTGCTGTCACTGATTCAGTCTTTTCAGTGCCAAGGAGGGAACGGGTAGAGGTAGCGGGTGGGGTGGAGGAGAGGAGGAAGTGGAGAGGGGAGTCTTCATTAAGCGCAGTCGAATTTCAACTCTGATCTTCAGAGTGAAAATTATCAGCTTTTAAACACATGGTCACGAACACACATACGCGCGCATGCACACAGAGACAGGTTTTTCTCACACATCATCAAAAAGTCACACACTTTACAGCACAATGCTGTGCTTCACACTCAATTTGTATGCAAATAGTAAACCCTCGATTGGCTGTCGAAACTGCAGCCGTCAATCACTGCCTCCTTGAAACGCAGGCATCTGGTAGGAAGTGAGAATTAATCTGTCGATTTTGGCATATTAAACAGACACGTGGATCTTTTAAGTAAATGCCTTTGTGCCTTTGGATATAGATAGTAGCTTCGAATTTTGAAGTGAGCATTGGAAGGTTGCTGCAGCAACAGTCTGAACGAAGAATCAAGCAGTTTTGTCGTAGCATATGCAAAGAAAGTCTATGCCCAAAAAAAGATGAAATGGGAAATAACAAGTGAATATTGAAATATTAACACACATCATATCCAGACCCTGGCATGCCATGCAAAATGAAAATGCACTCTTAATTTGACCACTAGATGGCAGTCTGGTAAAATCACACAATCAGTCTTACTGCAGCCTTGGCTTCCAGTTAGTTTTTTAGGATGTTGCCGTTATGGTCCTGAAGGACCTTGCCAAATTGATCTCTTATGAATTGGAATATTACACTACCTGTTTCCTGCACTGCACCATCACCCGAATTTTGAGGACTCTGGCACATACAAAACCTGAACACAAGCACACCTACAATAATGCCAGCATATGTTTCCATACACACACACACACACACACACACACACAGACACACACCAACACACATTCACACACACACACACACACACACACACACACACACACACACACACACACACACACACACACACACAACCACACACA
>JASCQY010000036.1:5162542-5175042 GCA_030264315.1 Sardinella tawilis
AGACTGACACCCCCCGCACATGCACACACACACACACACACACACACACACACACATGCACACACACACACACACAGACACACAGTGAGTTCTTCTCTCTCCACTCTCCCTCAGCGACCCCCGCCACACACTGCGGTAAAGTGTGTGTGAGCATGTGAGAGTGTGTGTGTGTGTGTGTGTGTGTGAGGGAGGGAGCGAGAGGGTGGAGGGGGGATAAATTGAGGTCCTCTAGTGGAGGAGCTTAGAGTGGTACAAACATGGGCTCCAAGCCCAAGCCGCCTCTGCATCTGATGAGAGGGGGAGAGAGAGAGAGAGAGAGAGAGAGAGAGAGAGAGACAGAGACAGAGAGGCAGAAAAGAAATAGAGAGAGGGATGGATGGATAAAAAGATAGAATGCATACATTGGCCAGAGAATGAGTAAAAAAAGAGAATGCCATGGATGAAACAGTGAGAGATGTAAAGGGCAAAAGACTGGCACAGACATACTATACAAGGTGTTGGAGGCAGCCTACAGCACGAAACCTTAGGAGGGCCAGACAATGTAGGCTACTACAGACTCACTCTCCTGGTCATCCACCGTCAACACGCCATCAAATCAGCAAGGCCTTGATTTGGTCCTGCAAAGAGAAAAGAAACAAGACACAAACCCCTGTGGCACTTTTCTTTTCAGTCCAAATGTCACATTTATTGATTTGGCAAAGCCATGCTTTTCAAGTGCTTTCCATTTCTGTGGAAGAATTTCAAGCCCCCTCCTTGTTAGGTTGTCATTTCCATTGTGCATCTAACTGGCTGGCGAAGGCACTTAAACATTTTGACATTTTTTTTTTTATTTGCTTTTCAGTTTTTATTTTTTTTTCATCCTCTCTCCAACCTCAATTAGTTCACCTGACCTCCTGAATTGAAACTCTGAAACGCTGGCCTGTGTAAAAACCATTGATGTAAACACTTCTAAGGTGGAGCGTAACAAACTCGTTATCTGTTCCAGTAATTGGTTACAAGTGAGCGATGGATGAGGGCTGCATTCAAATCTTCATGAGTTCTCTCAGCTCTTGCGATACCACCTGAGGACACGCCAGCCTTTCCGCCCACTTGCCTGACGCTTGGCTGGGAATGTTTGCCATAGCGGCGGCGGCTAAATTCCCACCCTTTCCCTCGGCGACTTTGTGTGAACGCACGGAGAACCATTAAGCTTCTCTACGGCTCTCAGGGTATTGATCCGGCCTTATGGTAATAGGCGTCTGTCTGCTAATATCTTAATCGGTTAAGTGATCCCATTGATCTGAAGATTGGTCCCTAAGTTCATTTGCCCGGTGCCTTCTAAGTCTGGCCTTGGCGAGGGACCCTCACAGCTCACAGCGCTGTGACTGCGGTGAGAAGGCTAAGCTGTCTTGTAATAGGTCAGTAACTGATACTGTATAGCTGCTTCTGCAGCAGAGGTGAAACTTGTTGGACACACACTGGAGTAATGTTGTTACAATACGGTAAAGCTGCTTAGATCCGAATTAATACGTGGGCGAAAGTATAGATTGAGCTCATTCATTGATCGCCTAATTCAGAAAATATTAGAATTCTGTTGATACACTGAGGCGCGGGTTTATAGTTGCTCTCCATAAATCGGCCCAAATGACTTAGGCAATTATTTTAGGAAGGTGTCAATATGAGCACATAGCTGGAATGCACAACCTTTTCAATTTATAAATAAAAATGAATAAATAAATAAATAAAAAAATAAAAAAAGAACAGACGAATAAAATGGGTCGGTCCCCAAAAATGGATTAATGAAATACCTCACCCTCCCACCATGCATTGTTTCTCGAGCACATATCCACAAGAGAGAGTGAGCAGCAGCAAACAAGTGCTGCAGTCTAACTAAGGCTGAGAGACAGTCTGGAATGTTCCGCGGGCCTCGCAAGCCTTTGTTATCTCCCTCCCATATGTTTACCGCAGGGACTTTCCTGGCACAGTAATTGACTTTCTAGCATGAAGCACTGCACTGGAGGCAAAAGTTTAGTCCACTCGTTCCTGCTGTCGCTCCGATAAAACAATTAAAACACTTTAGCGAGCCGCCAGTGGATGCAAACACACAGTTGGAGTGGGTAGGGTGGGGCAACAACAGAATGTGTGAGAGAGGAAGAGGGAGATGAGTGTCTTTTAATTTCATTTGCTTATGTTTGTTTCAGTACGTGTGTGTGTGTGTGTGTGTGTGTGTGTGTTTTGAGTATGTACCAGCATGTGTGAGTAGGTGGTTAAAATATTTGGAACTCAAACAAAGATTTTTTTTTCTGATGCCAGAAAAACTGTATATTCAATTAAGTACATCTTAATCGCTTGCTTTGGTTTGCGTCCATAAACCGTACAGAACTGGTAAACGGGTGGCCCTAGGCCAGCGATCCCTACGCCTCATTTATTCTTAGTATAACAGGGTCAACTGAGGTGTCGCCAACATCCTCCAGGGCACGGGGAGGGATTGAACCGCTGGCCTCCATTATGTCGATAGCGCAACTTCACAAACAGCAATACCAGACCTATCTGATGTTGCTCCACCATGACACGCCATCATTCCCCAGAGGACAAATAGTCCCTGTTGTATAGACATGAGATGCAAAGGAGTTGAGCTACTGCTCTTTAGCACACAAGGTTAATCCGTGTCTAACATTTGAATTAGGAGGTCACTTACTGACCCGCCATCTTTTTTCTTTTTTTTCTTTTTTTTTTATAAGTGACTGCTTGTGAATGTCTTTGGGATGCCATTGCCAGGGGCAAACTATAGTCCATGTCAGCTTATGGTGATGATGATGATGGTGTGTGTGTGTTTGTGTGTGAAGGACATATCTGTGACATGCTAATAAACAGTAGTGGACACCACCAACAAAGCACAGGGAGACATTCCTTGCCACTGTTTCTCTTGTAGAGGTGATTTTCAACACAGAAGAAAGACTCGGTTTTGCATCCTGGTAATAAATGCCAAAACTCTGCATCCAGCGCTATTTACTCTTTGATATTTAAGCACCCTTCACCCAAATCTCTCAATTTATGAAGCGGGTGGGTAACTAATTAGCAATTACATGGTTATTACTTTTGTTCCATTTCATGGTGTAAAATATGTGTTCTCAGCAATTTAATGATTTCTTATTTTAATATCAATTATAATTCTGAGGAGATGTTTTATTAACATTTCAATTCTCTGTTTAAAAGGGGGTGGGTAAAGAGCTAGAGAAAGAGGCTCTGCAGTAGATAGGAAGCTGTTGAATAAAATATATGGATGGATTTTTCATTTGCATGACATTCATGTATGTATGTATGTATGTATGGAAAAAATGTACACACAAAACAACCATATGGAATCAACATATGACTCAAATCATGTGTGCTTTTGAAGGATAGGCCTATAGAAGACTGTTGAAGATACTGTAGGGAATAGTCTCAAAGATATCTAGAATATTCTCTGAAACAACCGTCTGCATTACAATGCCGAGAGCCAGCTGTGACTGTGAGGAGCAGCTTGGCCAGTATGTGCACGGATCCTGACCAGCACAACCAACTGCTTTGATTGAAACAAAAACATGATAAGACCTCAAAAGCATCTGTGATGTTTTTGGAATGCATCTGTTTGTGTGTGTGTGTGTGTGTGTGTATGTGTATGTCTGTGTGTGAAGTTGGAGCAGTGTCATATCCATAGACAGAGAAAGACAGGAAGGGAAGAGAAGAAAGCAAAAGCGGGTGTGAGTGTGAGTGTGTGTACTGTATGTGTGTCTGTGTAGTGTGTGTGTGTGTGTGTGTGTGTGTGTGTGTGTGTGTGTGTGTGTGTCTGTGTATACAGTATGTGTTTTTTGTGTGTCTGTGTAGTGTGTGTGTGTGTGTGTGTGTGTGTGTGTGTGTGTAGTGTGTGTGTGTGTGTGTGAAAGAGAGAGAGAGAATCTCTGTAGGAGGGTCGATACGAGGTTGCCCCATTACAGCAGAGAATATCTCACCCCAGCCCAATTACAGCCAAGCCACCGCCAACATCAACAGACCATTACAGCACTGGCCCATTCCCTGCAGTGCATCTCCACTGATCAGACCATTAGAGTGAGGCCCCCATTACCGCTCCATCGCCGGCACTCCCATACTCCACACTTCAGCGGCACGGCACGGCACGGCACGGCACAGCACAGCACGCCACGCCACACCACACCACAACACACCGCACCACCCCACGCTATGCCACGGCTGCGCCCAGCACAAATGACAAGCAGGGCGGCACGCAGGGAAGGGGCTGCGGTCAGCCTCCACACCAGCCTGGACCTCACTGACCCCTTGTGATGTGGAAGCGGGGAGCCGCGTGGTCCAAATGGCCTAGCAAGTGATAATGATGAGAGCTGTGAGCGACGGCACAAATAATAATGATGATGATGATGGTCAGTGGTGATAGTGATGATGATGATGGTGGTGGTGGTGGTGTTGGTGGTGACAGAGGGGATAATGACCAGAGGAGGAAAATGTGATTTCCAAATAGCACCGAAACAGAACCAAATTAATTGACTGCGGAGTTAAAGCTCTGATTTCTGTCATTGTGTCAAAAATCATTTGAAAGGCTGAAGAAAGTCCTGTTTTTTTTGAAGAAAGCATGTGTCCTCTGTTGGAAACACGTAACATTAATGTCATGCCTTTGTTGCTGTTGCTGAGAGCTATAATGTAGGCACGGTATACATCATATTTGGTCGAGTAAAAGAAGACTCTACAAACATCCTACGGAAGAACACAGGGCGCGGCGGGGGGGCTGATAATTCAGTGCCCTTTTATGATGCTGCAGTATACTATATACAGTACTTATTAAATGAGTTTAGAAGGGGCCTCCTGCTTGCACACTAATTTATGAGAGTCCTTCAGATCTGGGCGCATTTTATAATAAGCTTTTGTGCCGCCGCCATAAATAACTCGGGGCACTCCCTAAATTTATCATTAAACATGACGGATCTATTTTTAAGCTGTTAAAACTCAGAGAGCTCTCAAGGTGAACCATAAGGCCGGGCCCGGTGGTTTATGGCCGGGGGTCCTGTGCTGAAGGTAGACTGGTGTGTGTGTGTGTGTGTGTGTGTGTGTGTGTGTGTGTGTGTGTGTGTGTGTGTGTGTGTGTTTGATATAGGCTGTAATGGGGAGTATAGGAATGCCACCAAGCTGTTGCACTTCTGAAAGCAACAATAATGGAATGAAGAACCATTCATATATAGGAACAACAACTAATGGGATGAGCTTGTGTTTTTTCATGACTTTTTTTTCCGATTTTAATAACTTGTAATTACAGAAGGTTGTGGGAACCATATTAAGAATCTGATCGAATGAGATTATAAAGAAATTATGGGATTTTTATCAACTTGTAAAGCCTATGTAATCCACATGCTGATATGATCTCTTGCAAATTGTTCTAGTTTTTATGGGGTTTTATGGCTTTTATGTTCGGGCAGAGTACGTGAATCAAGGGATGCTGTTGCCGCACCAAACGATCGAGAAAACAAGGTGAAATAATTAAGTGCATTGGATGGGTACATTCTTTCAGAAGCACCCTACCCATATCATCAAATGAAGATCAAGCTGAACATTAGCGTGTTGGAGGAACAGACAGGCATTTGGTATAACCCAAGGGGAAAGTGTGATTTTCCAACAGAATGTTAATTGCTTCATGTTTGGATGACTGTGCGTTTTGACTTCAAAGAGTGTTTCGGTTATGCTTTAAGTTTTGCAACTCCATCCTTTGCTTTACTTTCAATTCTATTCACTCCTCAGTTCGATTCTCTATTTACCTAAAGCAACTAATGCTACAGGTATACCGTTACTATGGCTACACCAGTGTTAGTGCTTAAGGAGTTGAATATTTATTCCATATGTGTTTCAAGTTTACTATTCTCTCACTTGGTCTTCAGTCTATGGTTGTAACGGTTTTGGGATTGATTAAAGAAAATAAATGAATAAATAGTTCAATGCAAGCTCACTTCTGAGAAACTGTCTGCATAATTCACATGGTGCGATCTGAGCAAAATGAGACCAGATGCAACAAATGCATGTTACACATGCCTGTTGAGTAAACGGCAATCCTTTGGACTAAATGAAAAGCTTCCAATTCATGCTACAACACCCGTAACCACAACAACGGAAGTCCCTGTAGTCCCTCTTTCACAAACATGCCCTCTCCATCATTCTATTTGGGATTCACCAGTCCTGACAAAAATTTGAATAATCATTCCATTAAGCCGCTGGTACAAAATCCCTCACTATTCCAAACAAGGGGGGGGGGGGGGTATTTTTAGACTTTGCGCACAAACATCCCGCATTGTTCCCATTCGTTTCCATCATCTCAGCACATTTTCATACCTCCTGCCTCCACTATCACCTCTTCCTCGCATGTGGCATCCATATTAGCCAGCGTATATATCGCTTTCTAAAGATCCTCGCATTAAAATTCATTTCAATCCCATTCGGCTAGCTTAGCTATAAGCTCATTTACTCATCGGAGAATATAGTCCAGTAAACCCGAGTAAACCAGCGGCAAATCTGGAGCACACGTGTGCACGGCAAAGCTGGCTGGATATGCAGATCCTCACCAGTCTTGGGTAAACAGACGATGGTTTAGTATGGTTGAAGAGAAAGAACCAGAATCTAAATTCAGCAGCTCTGAACTCAAGAGAGTGGAGCACTGAAGCAGAAGTCCACAGAAACACAAGTTCATGCCCTCTTAGATTGTCATCAGTGGGAATTGCAGTAGGCTACAGTAGACCAAAGTTTATATTCATCACATGCCTTAAAGGTGGACTATGAGATCCTCCATGATGTCACTTCTGTTGACGTTCCACGTAAACAGCAAAAGACCAAACGAAACACTACTCTAAAATCTATACTACTAAATCAACTTTGCGCGCTGCCCCACCACCCATATGCACGCTCACTAATTCCCACCCCCTCCCTTAACCATCTTGTTGGTGTTTAGCTGAAATGTTGTTTGTTATGTTTTAGTGCGCAGCCTGTGCCCCAGTGTTTGTTGGACGTTTACAGCCCAAGTGCAGAATTTTCCACAATTTATTCAGGGGGCAGGCAGAAAGCTGATCAAGGGGAGATGTCTACGATTTGAGACAAAAAAATGAAATTGCACTAAAAGATCTCATATTCCACCTTTAAAGGAAAACCAGGCGCTGTTTTATGTTGTTTTAAAGTTAATTTACCACTTTCGTAGTCACTTTGATGGCTAATTGACTCATTATAGGGTTAATGAAGGCTCACTTGGCTCCCACTGTGGCTTCTTAACAAATTTAGAGCACTTGCAATATGTTCGCCCTCCCCCAATGTAAAATAAAAACTTGTCAGTCAACATAACTCTTCAAAAACTAGAAAAGGACTTGTAGAGTTCAGACCTCCACAAAGGCAAAAAAGGGTCACTGACCCAATAGAAATTCCAGGGTGTGTTCTACATCACCACCAAAATTTAATCATCTGTTCCTTGTCCTAATGCCCACGTCGTCCGCAAATTTCACCCAAATCCATGCAGTATTTTGAGTTCTTGTACACAAACAAACAAGCAAATAAACAAACAAAAGCCGGCAAAAAAACATAACCTTCTTGGCGTAGATAATTATCATTGCTGGTTCCTATTCTTTGGCAGACTTGCCTGGTGTGCTATTAAATTGCATAGTCAAAAAATGTAAAACTCAAGAAAAGCAGTTGAATGTAAAAATCACTAATCCCTTGTGTAGAATATCTACATATTCATCTCCTGTTATCCACACCATGTTTTTACAGTGACTCTTCAAACAGTGAGACCATGTTACACACAGGCACATTACAAACAGACTGTCCTCCACCATTCCGACTTGGCACCGCTCCAACAGTCAATCAAGCCATCCCACACATAATCAGTGTGAAATTCTCTTCCCCTCACACACATTATTTATAATCACCATCAGACACAGGCTCTTCTAACAACCTGTTGTGACTCTCTCACCCTCCCCACCCCCACCCCCCCCTCACACACACCCCCACACACACACTCCCTTACCCCCCTCCCCAGCTCCAAAGGGTCAGCCACAGGCCCCCTCTTGGAAAGCCCACAGCAGAAGTTGTGTGGGCCGCTAATATGGCAGCCGTGCGTTGGCCGTTCATCATTCAATGCCGCGATGGCTCACCTACGCTAGGAACAGCTGCCTCGGCGACGCCATATGTGCCAGCATTCCACAAGTACATCTGCTGGGTGTTTGGGCTTTTTGATTGGATCATCTGTGGCAGATTGGGCCCATTTAAAACCGTGCTGTGCGGAATATGCCAGGATTAACATCGGAATCTGGTGCCCTCAGGTACAGTGGGTGCTCCCCAAGCGAGAGCTCATTTTAGCAGATATGGTGCGTGGGTGTTGTGCAGGTATATTCACAAGCTGTGTCTGTATGAAAAAAAAAAGAAGGAAGACATGAGCTCTGTGAAAAAGGACAAAAATGACTACACATTAAGAAAAAAACAAAACGCAAACAAGTCAACAGTCAATGAACGATGCACTGCACTCTGCGCACGACGGAATGGAGAAAATGCGCAATGATCGTTTGACAAACGACTTCATGTGCTGAGGACGACTTTCATGAACCCCCCCTGCTCTGCCATTCCCGACAGCTTTTGTGCTGACTCCCCCGACTTCCGAGCCCTTTCTAGGCGCGCCTCAGAAATCACCCCTGACAACCTTGACAACCTGGCGTCCCCGGCCGGGCCCTCAGCCCGCTGCTCGGCCCTTTGATTGCTGGAGCGTCTGTCTGCCATTAAAGCTCATTAAGTCTGATCATTTTATCGGAGGCAGCCGTGTTGCAGCAATGGCTGAATTATTTATCGCACCCCCCCCCCTTACCCCACCCCCACACACGCATCCCTCTCTCTCTCTCTCTCTCTCTCTCTCCACAAATGCAGGAGGCAGAGCTGAAGAGAGCACAGCGCCTGGCTTTATGTAGGTCACTTCCTCCCTCTCGCCTGCGTAGCAGGAAAAAGGAACTCGGAAGGAGAAGGAGAGAGGGAGAGAACGAGGGAAGAGGAAAAAAGAGAGAGGGAGAAAAAGAGGGAGGGAGAGTTTCCTATTATAGCAGGCTCACAAGGCAGAGAAGATAAGACAGCCCCGGACCGTAAAGCCGACACACACACACACACACACACACACAAATGGTGAAGAGTGGTTTTCACTGGGGTACCAAACCTCACAGTGATGAGAGCACAGAGAATGACAGTCATTGAGATTTACTTGCCCAGGTCCTGTTGAGAGAGCGTCCTCATCCAATATGGGTGCTGTCCTGACAGTGATTATGTATAGTATTTATTGTTTGTTTGCCAGCTATAATACGTAAACAAAGGTGAAAGCTTATGAATGAGGATTCATATTACCTTCCATCCTTGTAAAACACCAGCTTTACTACGGAAGTTGACGAATTCCTATGTAAGAGAACAGTTCATTCATTATTATATATAAATTTATTCCACTAAAAGAGAGAATGATTAGCAGATACAATGATGCATTCATTCACATAGCAGTAATTACCACTTTCTATACATCATGAAAGCAATCATAATAAGTATTTGCTATATATACACATTCTAATTACAGAAAATGAGAAGACTAACAACCACAATATCTCCAATAAAGCTGCTTCAATTTAGAGACATTTGTTCCAACTCAAAACCCCTCTTGCAGAATAATTTCGATTTTTCCACTCTGTGCCGTAGCAAACACTACCAAAGCTGCCATGCACACAACATGCTTGTGCGAAGCCCCGGACGGTGTCAGGCTGGTGTAGCCCATGAGACTGGCATGCGGGTCCCAAGCGAGGTTATGTCCACAGCGATCCCCCTGTGACAGACAGAGACGCAGCGAGGAGGGGCAACAGTGAGTAACCATACATACAGTACATCACATGCCCTTACTTTGCATCCAGACGACAATCCCTCCTCACAAACGCTGATGTCTGGGAGGGTCAGGGGTCCACCGCTGAGTGTCACCTGGTCGCCCCGACATGACAGCTCGCCTGAGACATACACTCACGCCCCCCAACCCCATCCCCACCACCCCCCCCCCCCCCCCTGCATCCGCGCTGGCCTGACTCCGTTGTCGGAGGAGCAGGAATGTGGGTCAGGGTTCCCAAGCGCCTTGTCCTGTTGGCTTCCGCCGGGCCGGGTGACGCGCGACAGGAGCGGCGTGGCGGTGCCGACGTGGGACACGCAGGGGGCATCGGGCCACAAGAGGACAGCTGTGTCATGTGCGGGGCGGTGGAGACGCCAGCCACGCTTGAGGCACCGCGGCCGCTAATACACCACGGCAGGGCGACCATGACCCATGCGTGCGCTAGGTCCTCTGAGCGTACACGTCATGCAAGGGACTAAGGAAGGCATCATGGCTGAAAGCAAGAAGGGCAGGAATCTTCAGGAGAAAAACAGTGATTGCCAACAACATATTTATTTACTGTAATCGAGAGGAATCCATGTTACATTCAGAGGAAAGCAACAAAGAGAATGATTCAGGGCATTGGTGGTAAATTGTAAAAGATGAACATAGTGTATGTGCTAGACATCTGAACATATTACTCACAAATGTAAAAAATATAAATGTTTCAGAGAGCATTTTGCTCTAAAAGGAGAGAAACATCTCAGTAGCCTGCCTGTGCACGCTATGGGGTCTTTCATCCGTATAGGCCCACATGCAAATTGCCCTTGATTAGAAGACAAAGGCAAATGATTTGAGCCGACACCCTCATATCATACCAGCCACACAAGCACCTGCACCCCAAATCCGTAATTAAATTCTTAAGAGTTTAATCAGAGGCCTCTTTCTCTCTTCCTCTCTGCCTCCATTCCAGCAGCATCTCTTTCTCCCTCTCAATCTCCTCTTGTACTTGTGGAGCATGTCTACGGACATTTCACGGAGACCGTGAGAAATGAAAGCAATTACGGCCTTAGAGAGGCAATTATATGTTTCGCATGTAGGCCAAAGCAATAAATAATAGCAAATTCACTCGCTTACTTGTTTTGTAATTGAAGAACAATTGAACTCAAATGGGGGGGAAAAAAAGGCACGTGCGGCACATTGATACAGAGGCCATTGTGTTGTGGCCTCACAGAGACAGAGACAGCGAGAATTGCTTAATGCTCGACAAAGCCGGGGGAAAATCCAGCCGGGCAAAAACCTCCTCTTAGATTCCTGACACTGAGCCACGAAAGAATGAGTGTGGTAAGCGTATGATTTAAAAAAAAAAAAAAAAAGGACAGAAATGCAAAATTAAGCAGTCCTTTGTAGGCATTTGTTAGATATCTGAGGAAACGGCGCAAAAAACCTGGAAGCAGTGGTGCATGCGTGTTTAAGTGGTTGTAGAGTGGTCGAGATAGAGAGGGCGGCACAAATTTAAACCAACAGCTCAGAAAATGTGAGAATGTCTGTGTGTGTGTGTGTGTGTATGTGTGTGTGTGCCTGAGAGAGAGAGAAAGAGAGAGAGAGAGAGAATGTGTGTGTGCGGCAGGAGCTGAAACAGAGATCTGCTAAACGCAGAATGTGGCGGCACATTTCTTCCCCCTCCATTTTTCTGCTGTGCTTGATGGGCTCGTTTGTGAGCGCTAAAGCACTTTATCTTGGGGACGGCGATGCTAAATAAGCAGCTTATGACAACGGGCCCTGCTCTGTTCGGTGGGGTGTTTGTCACTCTAAGTAGCTATCCATGTTCGCGGCGAGGGAACATCAAAGGCCTCCGACCACGTCCCAGCGTGTCTGCAGAACCACTTCCACCACCGCCATTCTGAACATTCAGACAGAGATTCCCTTTCAAAAAAGCGACCAAAAAAAAACAAAAAAACATTACAGCCCCTCTCTACCACCGCCGAGAGGAGAGGAGAGGAGAGGAGAGGAGAGGAGAGGAGAGTGAGGAGTGAATGAACTTGCCTGTTGGGGCACATCGTCACTGTCTGGCTGTCTCGCCTTGGCTGCTGTCGTGGGAGCGAAATGACACCGCCATATGCCACGAAAAAACAAATAAGAGCGATGAGACTGTGCCTAGGGTTTGGTAGCGGGGCTGACACCGTCGTGTCAAACCACAGCCAACTAGTCTCACTGGCCTCCACCCCGACGCCAAGCCCCGTCAGGTTCTGAGGAGGGAGGGCGGCGTCGGGAGCGAGGACGACCGAGGCACTCGGCAGCGAATGCGGATGCTATTTTACTGCTCTTGTCCAAGGGTTGCCGTTGCAGCCAACCGACGATTGACACTGGCTCAGCCTCACAACTGCCTCGCTGTGCATCAGGTACCACCCAGACGCTAACCTGGACTATTTTCCTCTTCTCTGTGACATGGCTGATCTTCTGTTCCAAATCCTTCTGCCAGTGTCGGTACATAATCAAAACTGTTGGACTTATATAGGATCTGAAGCCATTTTTAGCACCAGTAAAGAGCCAGGGGCAGATAGAGGGCCCCTTTAGGCCACGCTTCCAACCCAACAGCATATCCATATCGGCCTAGTCACACACTCAA
>JASCQY010000036.1:5233464-5244527 GCA_030264315.1 Sardinella tawilis
CACACTGGGTCAGTTTAAGTCTGCACACTGGACAAAATGTGTTTGCTTTTTTGGGGTGGGGGTTTGGGGGGGGGGGTGTTTTCTGTGCTGAACTTGTGCATTGTTGAGTTGGTGATTTCTAAGCCTCTTGCCTCCCCGTGTCCTCTGGCAAATACCGGCTCTGTCCTGCTCTGATGTCATAAAGGCACGACTAATCAGCCGCCGACATGACTGCAGACGCGGCGCGGAGGGGCCAGAGCTTGTGGACTCGGGCTGAAATTATCAAAGGTGCCTGAGTCCCGTCGACAGCTGTCGGAGGCTGCGGCGTATCAAAGAGTCTTGGTGGATCAAAGAGAATGCTGAGGCAACGTCTATCCGCTAGCCTAGAGGTAGCCCTCCGATCTCTGGCAGCCCTGGCGGTGGGGTTCTGCTTTGCGTGTGTGTGTGTGTGTGTGCGTGTCTGTGTGTATGAGTGCGTGTGAGTGTGTGCGTATGTGCAGACATAATGTCTGCGTGTGTGTGTGTGTGTGTGTGCGCGTGTGCACGTACGTGTGTGTGTATCTGTGTGTGCCTGTGCTTGTCTGAAGGCTGACTGCTTCTCCTCTCTTTCTCTCTCTCTCTCTCTCTCTCTCTCTCTCCGTCCATCTCCCTGTTGTTCAGGTTCGATGGTTCCCTTCTCCATGCGTGTCCTGCACGCAGAGCTGCCCCAGTACCTGGGAAAACCCCAGGAGTCTCTGGACCGCCTGCACAGGATGAGGACTGTCTGTCAGAAGGTGAGACGCTGTGCTTCAGACACACACACACACACACACACACACACACACACACACACACAAACACTCTCTCACACACACACACACACTCATAGATATACAGACACACACACACAAACGCAAACACACACACACACAGTTCTCACAGACACCTCTGCTTCTACCTCATCAACAAGTGCAAGGGTATGTTTCTCAAGAGAGTGTGTGTGTGTGTGTGTGTGTTTGTTTTGTTTTTATTTTGTTTTCTGACAGATCTCAGATAATTTGGAGCAGGGCCTGGCCGAAGATGGCAGCATGATGAGCCTGAGTGAGGAGAACAGGCAAGGTACGGAATCGGCCGCGCGCCAAACGCCGTTTGCATCGAAAATGAACGAAAGTTTCGCCGTCGGGGCCCTCGGGCCCTCATACGGGTTGTTAGGGAGAGCAAACAAGGGCATCAGCTGGACCAATTTGCCAAGGTAACCGGACGGAACCGCGCGCGGTGAAGCCGGCCACTAATTAACTGTCATGGTTGTTTGGCGGAGCGTGTTTGTTTTTTTGTTTTTTTTTTGTGGTGGAGCGTTGCTTTTAACAGGCAACTAAGAGGAGTGAAACTCCTCAGCTGAAGTTGCGCGAGGAGGGAAAAAAGCCCCCCCCCCCCCCCAAAAAAAAAAGAAAGGGGTACGCCGTACATGCAGGCACGGAGCCAGGAACGCCACGGACAAGTCAAACAGTCGGAATAATGCCAGGCATCTGTGTAGTCCTTTCCCATCCGATAATGTCTGATGGTCTGTAGCCAATTAGATTTCTGCTTACACATTTTTCCAATACTGCCGTCATTTCCAAATTACTGTCATGTTTCCTCTTATTTACAAAGGTTATGTTAATAGGGATTGCATCCTCTTGTCACCGAGTTCTTGTTCGCTGGCTGTTTCAAAGAATGCAACCCTGTGCGAAAACCCTTAAGTCGGACAGTAAGTCAATTCCGTGTTGAAAGAAGTTATTTTGAAAGAGAGGATTTGAACATTGGACCCCCGTGGGGAATGATGGGGGCCATGCACACTCATGTCGCAACATGTCAGACTCCTTAAAGCGGTTGGACGGCTTCAAACAGAACACACACACATACACTCACATAGTGATCCAGGGTCCCCTGTTTCTTCATGTCCAGTGGCACAGCCCTCCCACCTCCCACAACCTCATCACTCTCCCTCCTGTGTGGACTAAAGTCAAGAGCCCCCAGGAATGGAGATTGGGGTGGAGGCGAGCGTGGGGTGGGGGTGGGCTGGGGTGGGGTGTGGATGGGAGTTGGGAGGGGGGCATTGGGGAGCTGGTGAGTTGCTCGACTGCCAACTCCCATGGGGGGGTTAGCCTGGCGCCATCCCGCTGTGGCCGGCACGGCTGATGTGTGACTCCACCGAGCTCCCAGCTCCACCACCACCCCACCCCCCTCGCCCCCCGTCACTGGCTCCCCGTCACGGGCACATGTCTGGAGAGGAGCTGCCAAGCGCCTGCGGTACCCCGTGCTGAGTAGGAATGTTGCCGAGTCTCGCTGCTCTTCCTCACCCTCCTCCTCCTCCTCCTCATTCTCTTGCTCCTCCCCGGCCCTGGCAGTGGGTCAGCGAGAACTCCAGGCCGCTCGGCCCACGTGGAGTCCGACCGGACCCGGCGCTCGGGTCAGCGCCCTCAGGCAGGTCCAGCAGGCTAATGAAGACGGGGTTGGATGGATGTCAGGGAGGAGGGAGGGAGAGAGAGATGGAGGGAGGGAGGGAGGGAGGGAGGGAGAGAGAGAGAAAGAGAGAGAGAGAGGTCAGTCCACCATGCTGCAGGGATGCTGCAGTGAATTCAGAGCTATTTCTGCTCTGCTGGGAGATTTTAAACTTACCGTTTTAATGATTTTTTTTTCTTTTTTTGCCTCTCGTCTCTCATCCCTCCCTTTCCTCTTACTGCTTCCTTCACTATATCACTCCATTTTCCTCTTCACTCCTCCTTTCGTATCCCCTTGTCTGCTCTCCCCTTTTCTCTTCCTCCATCTGCCTCTCCTTTTCCTCTTCTCTTTCCTCCTGTTCTACTCTCCTCTTTGTTCTCCATTGCTTTCTCCTCTCCTCTCCTCTCCTCTCCTCTCCTCTCCTCTCCTCTCCTCTCCTCTCCTCTTCTCTCTTCACTCCTTTCCTCTCCTCTGCTTTCCTCTCCTCTCTCCTCTCCTCTCCTCTCCCTGGCTGTTCTACTGACTGCAATCTTGCCTCATTGCTTATCTGGCAGCAGATGCCTTCAGTAGCTGCAGACTCTCTCTCCGCATTCGCTCCCACAGCTCTCTCTTGATCTCCAACAACAAAAGCCCCTCGCACACACACACATGCACAAACAGACAGACAGATACACACACTCTCACACAAGCAGACAAACAGTTACACACACACACACACACACACACACAAAAACAGATGGATGCACACACTCGTATACGCACACAAGCAGAGAAGCAGATACACACACACACACACACACACACACACACACACACACACACAAACATACAGAGTCCTAAGCATGCAGGCAGACATAGTGGCTGATGAGGCGAGGCTGTGTGCAGCGAGAGGCTTTTGTGCCAGGGAGAAGCGGGCAGAGTGAGTGTCGCAGTGTGTCCGCACTATAATTCCCTCTCCCAGACAAATAATTAATGGTTTCGGGGGGGAAAGGGGGTGTCGTCCGTGGTACTTATGGAGTGCGGGTGGCAATGGAAGAAGGAGGGGTGTGAGTGTGTGTGTGTGTGGGGGGGGGGTGGGGGGTGTAATTTGCCACCCTATGTCTCTATGCTCAATCTGCTCTCTCTCTGTTTTTCTGTCCCTCTCTCCCTCACTCTCCTTCTATTTTATCTTCTCTCGCTCTCTCTCTCTCTCTCCCTCTCTCTCTCTCGCTGTCTCCCTCTGCCTGTCTCTCCCTGTCTGTCCGTTTTGCAGCCTCCATTCAGTTGTGGAGGTCACGTCTGTGCCGGGTGATGTACTCCATGGCAAACTGTCTGCTAATGATGAAGGTACGTGGGTGGTGGTGAGGGTTAGTGGGGGAGGAGGGCAGCAGGGAGAAGTATGTGTGTGTGTGTGTGTGTGTGTGTGTATGTGTGTATACGTGTGTGTACTTTGGTGTGTGGTGTGTGTGTGTGCGTGTGTGTGTGGAGCTGCAGCAGCAGCAGACACTTACTACCGTATACACCGGTATAAACACACCCTGTAATTTCCACTAGAGTCTAAAACAGCTTAGTTTCATAACATCACATGAGAGGGAGCCATCTGTATTCTCCTCACAAAGTTCCCTAATTACTTGTCTCTGTCACACACCTAGTAAATCTCCCAGGACTGTTCTATGGCCTCTGAGGGGCTGCACACAGCCTCCTTAAAGGTGGGCGTCTCGATGGCTTTCCTGGAATGCACGACTTGCTCAGAGAGGTCACGGCAACCCTGCTGATTCCGACACACACCGGCATTTGCTATTCTGCATTAGCCGTGGCAAACACTGATGTAAATAGTGTGTTGTTTGGTTTAGACAAACACACACACACACACACACACACACACCCCTGTGTTTCCTCAAACACCAGCAGAGGAGCAGAGAAGCGCATGCCAGTTGACATGCTTGAGTGCCAGAGTCTCCTCTCTCCAGTCGACTGACTCCCTGTGGCTTCCTCATTGCTGCTGCTGCTGCTGCTAGTACTATCAGCCAGGGACAAATCTGAAAAGACATCAATCAAAAGCAGTGCGACCAGCACTGTAGTCATGGATAATTAACAGACCTTTACATGAGGTCCGGGTATCACTGGGTATCAGCTGCATCTCCATGCATCCGTGCATCTAAATGCGGTCTAACAAAAGCATCACCCTTTGAGTAGTCCAGAACATTCCAGAACCAGCATTTACTATTTACTAAAGCATAATATTCCATTCTGTCCATTGTCCTTCCAGTGTGTATATTAAGCTAAACAATAAATGCCAATTGTTATCAATTTTAGCTGAATTTTAGCGTGGCTGTTGGTGATTCTGGAGCCTGTAGTCCTGGTGACATTGTTGTGGTGGTGTGCTGTGCAGCCCGGGTGTTTCTTTGTCATTGCCTGAACCGAGGGACTCAGTCCTGTTCATTCTCTGACAAACAGAGTCATCTGCTGGCCAAAGCCTGGTATAGCACATGTGTGACCATCCACACTCATATTGACTCAGCCAGCATAGGTCACATGAGTGACCTCCACCACCCATACTTCTAAACATTCACACACTAAGCATCGCTATTTCACATCGGCTGCTTGCCTATCAGCCGCTTTTTGTTAGTGGTGGCCAATAGAATCCTATAATATAGATTGCAGGAGAGGCCCATTGTCTTGAGCGATGGGCCAACTAGCAGCGTAGTTCAGCATTTATCTGTGCGCCCACATGAGTGATCTCTGGAAGTCACCAGCAGCACCACCAGCAGCAGCTGCAGCACGGACAGTCCCTCACCCCCGACCCCCACATGCCACGCTCCCCCCATGTGACGACCCTGGGCCCAATTGATTTATTTGGTCCTTTGTGCCTCTCTCTCTTTTTTCTGTCTCTCTCTTTTTCTCCCTCTTTCGTTCTCCCTCTCCCTGTTTCTCTCGGTCTCTCTCTTTCTCTCTCTGTCTATCTCCATCTATCTCTTTCTACCTCCCACTCCCCCCCACCCCCCCTCTCTCTCTCTACCTCTCTCCCTCCCACTGTCCCCACTTGCAGGACTATGTGCTGGCTGTGGAGACGTACCACTCCATCATCCGTTACGAGCCCCAGCAGAGGGTGCAGCTGCTGAGCGGCATTGGACGCATTTTCCTGCAGGTAATTGTGGCCCTTAGCCTCATCTCGTACACACACACACACACACACACACACACACATACACTCTCTTTTGTCCTCGTTCACTTAAACCAACTCAGCGCCTTTTACCGGGGACTATTTTTCCTCTTTAATGGAAGCAGCACCAGGTGCCCCGTGTGACGCCCCCACCCCCACAACCACCGCCGGCCGGCCCTCGGTATCTGGCCATAGCTGTCCCCGCTGGCGCCTAATCTAAAATTGCCTCTTTTAATCAGGACTTTACTAGCCACTCCTCAAAGTCCAGTGCTATCGTGAAGGCTAACACGGTTTGTGTCATCATCATAACGTGCGGGGGCCGCCTCTTCTAGCTGATAGCCAGCGTGACACAAGGCAAGATAAGGTCTCAGACCTAGCGTCTGCGTTCATCAGTTAGCTCGAGCTTCCGCAGCAGTCGACTCAGATTATGATAACAGCAGACGGCGTGCAGTGAACCGCGCAAGAGTTGGCCCAAAGCGATAATTGTTTTGCCATCATCTTTTCTTATTAGATTGGGGACATCAAGACTGCAGAGAGGTATTTTCAGGAGGTGGAGAAAGCCTGCCAGGCAAAAGGAGGAGGCCAGATGCACGATACTTCAGTGCTTATGAATAGGTAAGATCTATTTGTGTGTGTGTGTGTATGTGTGTGTGGGTGTGTGTGTGTGTGTGGGTGTGTATGTGTGTGTGTGCATGGGTGTTCATTCGTCCCATAGGACAACGACCTGAGGACGCACAAAAAGTCACAGTTTATCACTCCATCTGGGCCCATGTGCAGTCATACAGTGTTGATCTAGCTGTCGAAGGTCACACCTCATTTATTCACTTGCAAGTGTGTTTTTTGCTCCTTTACTTTTACCATAACCTGAGAAATGGTGTAGAACTTCTCAGGTGTGTGTGTGTGTGTGTGTGTGTATGTGTGTGTGTGTGTGTGTGTGTGAAAGGTTCTGTTTAACATTACACTTGTTGAGTGGAACGGTGTGTGGTGATGTCTTTCACACCTTGGCTCCACAGGGCTTTCGTTTACCTCAGTCAGAACAACTATTCTGAGGCACACGCCTGCTTCTCCAGTGTACTGAAGATTGACCCTAAGAATCCTGTGGTAAGTACTACAAGTACCCCAGTATTTTAAAGGAGGAATCCAGTGTGAGTCTATCCATATCTCTGTTGTTTGAGGTCACCATGTTCTCTTGATTGGAAAAAGAAGTTGATACAATATGAACCAATTAATGAACTAAGATCTAATACTTACTGAATGTGGCATAGAATCTCACTTTCAGTTACATTTTCTAATGCCCCATTCAGTTAATGTTAGCTTTGTTTGCTGTTCGGCCTATGTTTATATGCAATTTTCTCATACTTTTATCCAACAGATAACCACAGGGCTACATATTAAATCACACAGGATTTCTCCTTTAAGATTCTCATTTAAAAGATCTCGGAAGTTTCAAGGTTTACACAGGCGATACAATCTCTGTAGCAGACAGACGATACAGTATTCAATTTGGCTGGCTGCATATAAGAATATCAAGTGGATGTATTTACCTTGCTTTTACATTACTGACTTGGCAGTTTACTTTCCCCTGTCAGATAAAGATCATCAAACAAAAGTAGTTGGTGTCTCAATACACTCAAAGGTTGTAAGCACTCGCATTTAGACTAATAGTGCAAACGTGATACTACTAGTGCCATACAGTGAAGAGACCATTTTATATTATTTATAATAACGTAGCAATATTGGTATTTAATATTCATTTATTTTAGTAATACAGTAAATGTGAACAGCCCCGTGCCCTGGCAGTTAGCATGCATCTTTTGCAGCAGTTTTCTCCTTTCTGGCCTTTTCAGGCATGAAACTTACAGGTGGTTCCACGTAGCATTCATAAATGATCTCATAAATTATTCATAAATAAACTATCTAATTAATTATATTTTAGCAGACCTGCAGACCTAAGAGGCTTTTTGCTGTCATATTTTTAAACCTTTGTCACCCCTTTGTGTGTGTATACCCACAGGCCAACAACAACGCGGCCGTGTGCCTGCTCTACCTGGGTCGGCTGAAGGAGTCTCTGCGGCAGCTGGAGAGCATGGTGCAGCAGGACCCTGCGCTCTACCTGCACGAGAGCGTCCTCTTCAACCTCACCACCATGTACGAGCTGGAGTCGTCACGCAGCACCCAGAAAAAACAGGCGCTGCTGGAGGCAGTGGCAGCCCGCGAGGGGGACAGCTTCAACACCCAGTGTCTCAAACTGGTCTAAGGCTCCCACCGGCAGACCATCCATCCAGCTAGGCACAGACAGACAGACAGACAGACAGGCAGGCAGGCAGGCAAACAGCCCATCAATCATGGCTGGTCATGAAGGTCTCCGACTAGAGCTGGCTGAGAGCCGGGGCCAGGCAGGATCCCTGATCGGGCATTAACTTGCTTACCACATATACACACAAACAGGCCAAAGGGTGCTGGCTCCCTGGCCATCTGTGAAGCCTAATATGTTTTCTTGTTTGTTTTGTTTGTTTGTGTGTTTGTTTTGTCGTTTTTAGTGTTGAGTTTGGGTGCAGCTGGTGGTGTGACGGTGACTGAATGGGCGATCGATTGAGAGTCCTTAATGAATGTGTGTCACTGGAAACCAGGGAGAGTCTCCGTCGTCCCAACACATACTTAGACTTCACCAGAAGCACCAGGGGGGTATTCCAAGGAGGTGTTTTAAGTGACAAACTGAGACAGTTAGCGGTAAACCTGATTAAAAAAAGGAGCCTCAGGGCATTATACTCTTCACTAAACAATGCCAAAGGGGTCTTCTATTAGGAGGTTTACAACTTCTTCTCGGTTAACTTGCCCATGTTAACCACCTACTTCGAATACCCCCTAGAGCTTTCCAGACAGCAGGTGATCCCAAGACCAAAGCGCTGAACCAATAGCAGTAATCCACCAGAGGATAAATGGTCGAGTCGCATTTTAAAGTCAGTTTATTTTCTTGAACACTAAACGGCGTAGTATTTGGTCTAGGTAAAACAATACATATCTTATGAAAAAAAGGAATGTAAAGTATTTGTATCATCCAAAAATGTACATATTTTATAATAATAAAAAGAATCAAGTATAAAGATGACCTCTTAAATTGTAATATTATGTGATTGATTCTTGAATGCTGGTTGCTGTTTACATTCTGTGTTAATCTTAATCACGATCTGTACTGTATGACCTGTGATTTTAGAAGAAAAGAAGACTTGTCATGTTCATCCAAATAAACTTGTACTTATCTTTATCCAGCTTGAATTTGTCAAAGCACAAATCCCAAGGAACATGAAATGTATTTGGCAGCAGTGTTTGTACATAAACAGAACTTCTGTGTCATGATCGGGAGAGATGGATACAAGTTAATTCTTTTAGCTATGTAACAAAGTACAGTAACTTCAAAATGGAGAAAGACAGGTCCACATCCTTAAATATTTACATATTTTGTGCTTTTATATTACCTGAAATGCAGCAAATCCTTAAATGTCATGTGATTGTGTACATGATACAAATAAGTGCCATTATATTTCATATGGATGTAACAAAAGGCCACTCTTCATTATCTGGTAACTGTAGGCAGATGTGCACAACGTGACGCATATCAATTATTACTCACAAAAATCCTTCATCCACAGCTTTATACAGAATTCATCCCATCCTGCATCACTGCTGATTTATTATACTGTAGTACTATTAAAGTACTGTACAAAGACCTACAAGGAGGGAGGGAAAGAGCAAGTGAAAGAAGGGGATTAGGGAAATAGACCTTTGCTGTTGTCTAGTTAAGTGGGTAATCTGTCTTGTACTATTACAGTGTTGTCAGTATTGCGGCTTAAGTTTTACTGGATATATGCAAACCCACAAGTGGTTATATGGCATATACCTGTGTATCATTTAAACTGTGGTGCAAAGAGCAGTCTCTTCATCACAGCACTTCCAACAGCTGATTCAAATTTAACCTCAAAACTGCTCATATACTGTAATTCCTCAATAGTTCCAGCATTTGTACAACCAAGACTCACGATATTAAACAGCACTAAAATTTTATTTCACTGTACCTGAGGGAAAACCACTCCACATTTGCACATAATCTGAAAGAATAGACCTTATATGCTGCTGGGACTTGCAGTTATATCATGGACAGAAATAAGTGGACAATAAGTGTTTATTTTTACAAATCACATAGAGGGTGTAAATATTACATCCTACTTTTATGCTATTAAAAAAAATGTATACATTACTACGCGAGTAATCAAAATTTTGTTACTGAAATTTCTGCTAGTACTTTGCCTAGGCTACTAGATTCTGTGCTGTAAACATTAGTGAATCAATCCACAGTGCAGTGGCTCCCCATGTGTCTGACAGATCGCATTTAAGAACATTGTAACGAGTTCAGATATTTATGCCGGATTTCAAAGTCATCAGCAGGCCGATTATAAGCCTTCCACACGGGCTCTCCCACGAACAACCTCATGGCTTTTGCATAGTTCTGAAAGAATAAAAGTAGATTAGAGGAAAAATGTTTGAGGAGACCAGGTTAAGCCAAAGTACCCTGGGCTAAATGCCGTACGACATTTAAAAGAGCTGAGCTTTACCATTTCATCCATTGTGAACCTATGATAAATGCCTGCTGGCAGAGTGATCATGTCCCCTTTGGACATGGCTATCCTGATCCATCGGTCATCTTTATCCCGAACATCGAAGTAGCCACTCCCATCCAAGATGTAACGGATCTCATCGTCCAGGTGCAGGTGCTCTTCATAGAACATTTTCAGCTGGAAGAGATGAGCCACACCAAAAAAATGTGGTAATTGCCAGATTTTTTCTAAAAGATTAGATGCTTGGATTGCTGCTAAAATTACCTTCTCTTCGTAGTTGGGGAGTTTATCCTTGTGAATAGTCACAATGTCCGTGTATGAATACCCCCTCTCTTTACGGATCTTCTCCAGTTCTGGGTCATTTTCATAGATGTCTGCATTTAACTGCACAAGAGACAAAGAACATTTTATTTCAGTAACTTTGACAAGTTACAAAAATAGTCCAACAAGACATATTGGATCTTTGAAAACTGGATGGTCATTTTTACAATATTGACTGTCTTCAATCATGACCAAAGATTCTAGAGTAGAATCACTACATCACTAAGTGACCCCTGGAAAAATGTTGGCTACCCAGGCAGGCCACTGTCTTTTAACTTGTTATATTGACTGAATGATATTATGTATAATGCATTTTCAATGTTTCAATTCAGTGTATGAGACATGTCAATATGTCCGTATGCCAATTTGGGAATAAGTTACTGCTGATTGACAAAACAGGGACGCGAATAAAATTGGGGAGTGATGGTAACCATAGCCGCTAGGTGGCAGTAGGCCTAACTGTGTACAGAATAGAGGGTGACAATTTTTCGGGAATCCTGTGGGTCACGGGACTCCCGCAGGATTCCCGCGGGAGCGGGAGTGATTTG
>JASCQY010000036.1:5254925-5278986 GCA_030264315.1 Sardinella tawilis
ATGAGGTTTTACAACTGTAATGTATGGCTGTAATTTGAGAGAGGAATCTTACACACCGTGAATCTTATCACAGCCAACTGGGATTGATACTGCCTTATACTTCCCAAAAGCAAAAACAAGGGCCCAAACATTGGCTGTTTAAGCTGCCTTTGGTTTCCGTAATTTGACTACCATACCATAAAGTCAATTTACGACTGTTTGTCTGGCATACCTTGGGCTAGCAAGTAACCGCTGTCATAACACAAAAGTACATGTGCCTCTACGTGCAAATTATATGAAAGCACTGCAATGGTGCTAGTAGGTCTGATATTATTCCTCCTCATGCAATTCCAAACTTTGATGTCAGTTGTAGTCCCTCTATTTGATTTGATGGTCAATACTTTAGTCGTGTTTTTCTTTGAAAACATCCTCTTGTCTAGGTGACCTTTGTCCACTCACAAGATTATGATGTTATGACGTTCATGTCAAAACCCAGAAGCTGACTACACCATACAGTTTCTTTTTGTTGTGGGAACACTATAGGAGATGTCAGTGACTTTTTATCCAGTCATTTTCTTCAAGTCTTGTATGTTTAAAGAACATGACTTCAGCTAGTGACTAGTGTACCAAGGTGGACACCCTCTGGGCTGCATTGGGACAATGATGTCATGGCACTGGGCAGCTTTTCTTTATGTTTATCAGCAAAGGACGTCTGGTGTAGAAGAAAAAAATAGCTTCCTTCATGACAGCTTAGCTGGAGAGGATCAACATTTGTAATGTAAGCTTTACTTTTCATATCTGATTTTAGTTGATGTGCATGACTCATAAATTGTATTGTATTGTATTGCTTAATCATTAAATGAAGTTAAGTCATTAATAGATAGGAGTGATTTAATAATTTTGCTCACAAGCTTCACTCTAGTCTTTGCTTACGTTACTGATACTTTATAGGAGCAGCAAGGTCAGTGAGGATAAGCCAAACAAACAAAAAAAAAAAGAAAGAAAGAAAAATCTCAGGAATTCAGAAATTGATATATTTGAGATGGGTTGCCAAGATGTGGTGATGCAATGCATGTCTGGTCACACTGGATAAGCCAATTGGTGATCCAGCAGCCACCAGGACATCCATGTGAGAGAACCTACTGACTTAGTATACAGTATTTGAGTGTCACGGGTGTCATTTAAAGGGTACTATTAATACCCCGACTTGAACCTGAACTCCACATGGGACTCCTCCCCCTCCGAGGCCCCTTTTAAGGCGACTTGAAATGATGTCATGAAACCGGAGGCAGTGCGGTCTCTAGGTGTTGGCTTACGGGTGATATTCCTCATTCTGCTTTCTCAGGAGGTCAATCTTATGGTGCAGCCGTGCGGCTTAGCCCATTAACAGTATTTCATTTACACGTTAGGTCCTGGAAATTACTTTCACAATTACTTAAGACCTTGTTTGGCCCAAGTGACTAGATGCATTACTGAGTGAGGTCACTGGCTTCATATAGTGCAGTCACTATGGACATGATTAAAGCCTTTAAAAACTCCCCAATCTCAGCCAGTCTGACTGGACTCATTGGTTTTATGCCACGTATAAAATACAGCATGCATGACCTCATCATTGATGGCACACTGCGAGGGCAGGAGAGCACTGTGCACGTGGGTCAGAAGGACATAAAACTGCCTGAATGCTCATAGGGCAACAGCAAGTGCGCCTCTCACAGTTTGAGCACTATATTTCTGATGCATAAAGAGGATACTACTAGTTGAAACCTAGTATGCAAAATGACATTCTGCCTGAGCAGGACATGTCAGCAAGAGACATACTGCCGTGGGATAAAAATAGAGGCCTATCACTATATACAGTAAGATCAACTGGAAATTGTCCAAACTGTTGATGCTGTCATGAAGCAAAAGGTACGGAGAGGAGTGGAATTGCGGAGAGTGGAAAAAGGGCCCGCATGATTGGAAATGCTCGCAGGACATGCCAGGCAGTCTTTCAGCGGCCTGAGGTATTCCGTGACCAACAAGTCATGGGCGCTCGGTTGTGACTGAGTGTTTGCCTCTGGGGCATTTCACAAATCATCATTTTCGTTGAACCGTTTTTGTAGGTAAAGCATTTCTTTTCTCTATATACTGTATACTGATGCAGTATTGCAAAGGAAGCTTCTGTTCCCTATTTTGCAAATTTTCCCTCCCTATTTTTTGTGACACTTTTTTGTGATGCCTTATACGTTTAGGCAGGATGTCAGTGCCTACCTAGGGTTATGTCTGGGTCTCAACTTCACGTTCCATTTAGCATCAGACACTGCTGTCTGCAACCCTCCACTCACTGTGTTTATGTGAGGAATACATGCTGACGTCCTCCCTCACTGAACCTCCGTGCCCTTGCCTTGCCTTCCCTTCCCCGTGCCCTTATTTAGTCTCCCCTCAGCTGATGTGTGACATGTCCAATGAAATCGGTCATTTCTTCAATGGCAGCGGAGGAATCTGGCATTTGGACAGCTGCCCGGCGCAGGGGATGAGCGGGATGATCTTCAAAAGCTGACTTCAGAGGCCAAATTAGGAGCACACAGCGGGGCTGTCTGCCGCCCCTTAGACCCCCCCTCGCGGGAACACAAACACCTTGTTTAACATGCCTGATTTCACCAAAACAACACAGGCGCACAGCAAGGAGAGAAAGGACCAGCAGCAGTCCATTAGGACAACACTGTCACACGCATCCACAGTGCTATAAAAGCAAGCCGCAAGGAGCATTTTTGCAGATGGACATGGTCCACTGAGTGTGCCCTTTAAAAAAAAAAAAAAAAAATCTGACAACTGATATGCTCAGTAGTAAGTTATGAAAGCAAAGCTGGATTGAAGTTGATGTTATTTATTTATAATGATTCCATGTTGTTTGTATTTTAAAAATTACAAAATGAGAATAGGCAGACAAACAGATGACAAGATTTAGACCTGTCCTTTTTCGAACCTCCCAACGCCTCCCTATCTATGGTTGACCTCAGAAGGCAGGATAGAGAGGCCTGGGGTGTGGTGCGTCCCAAAAGCACGTGGGGAGAACATCGCATCAAAACCAGCCTGAGAACGGTTCAAAATAACACACACACACACACACACACACCAAAACACACCAAAATAGTATAGCAAATGGGAATGTGCCCTGTCCGCAGAAAGTAGCTTGCCCAGCCCAGTCACATAAATACTACTCTGCCATCAACGTCTGAAGGGCTGGGGGTCCCACACCCAAGCCCACGCGAGAGCCATAAAGCCTGAGTATATTGACCACGGGGGGACATCTGTTGGAATGGCGATTACTGATAGGCCGATATGCTCTCGCTGTTTATCCCACCCTTCCAACTCCTAAGAGCACAGGTGTGGGAGGAAACTATAAATAGACCAAGTTGACCGACAACTGGGACAGTTGCGCTGCATGTAGCCAAAAGTTCTCAAGTTGTGGAGAAGATGCTGCCCAAAACCTTCTCAGCGCAAAGCTCTCCATTACCACCCTATTTGAAAAGTACATACAATACAATATGGAACAACTGGAATACACAACAACTTAGTAGGATACATATAATGAACCACAAAATGGTTGAAAAATGCATTATCAAAAATGTAGAGTAGGCTATCTGTGTCCACAGCGTGTGTTTGCCGTGCAGAGCTCTCCCATACATACTGTAATATGGAAGAATACACAACAACCACGTTGGCCATATATTGTAGCGTAGACACATTATATTTCCCGAAATAGTTGTATAGTGTGTAATCAATAAATGAATAGTATAAGTATCCACAGTGTGTGCTTGCTGGGAGCTTATGCCAGGACCAAATACCCAGCCCAGAGAGTGTGTAACACTGAGAAGGCCTGGCTTCAGCCTGAACATTCCCACATACTGTATCACAGGAAGGAGATCTTAAACACAGGGTTCCCCAATGCGTTTTACAGCCTAACCCTGTTGCTTTAACCTTGATGGTTTGTGGAGATATTTAATACACCCTCTTTGCATAAACATCTCAAATTGTGTGTGTGCTTTTTTCTTGTGTGTTTAGCCAGCCAGGCCCTTGCCATGGCCACAGACAACCACTGTATGGTCATAAGACAAATTGGTATGGCGGCAGAAAATTGAAACAGCATTCCATCAAACCCATTGAGTGAGATGGAGTCTCACAACAACAGAGGCAACTATATATAGCTGAGGGGTCAATATAGGCTGGAAGCAGCTGGTCAGCTGCAGAGTGTGATTCTCTCTCCTTTAGACACACACAAGTTGAAACCAGGCATTTGAATGGAGGGCCTTGGGCATTATAAATATAGTGCTTGCTTACTGATATTGATTCTTAGTTATGCGAGTGGCTCAAAAGCAAGGTATAAAATAGGCTACAGACAGAGCCTTGATATGAGGCTATTGGGTAGCATTTAACTTTTTTATGTAGCCTACCTCATGGTCATTTCATGCATGCACTTACAGTACTCACTGCGAGACATTATTGAGTTTTGCGACCTGAAAGTGTAACTTGTTTTGTCCTGTAGGAAATGAGACCACCCTTTATTTTACGTGGTGTTGAGCCAAAGGCGGCCCTATCTGCAGGCCACTGGAATCTGTTATCTGTTAAATAATATTAATGCATGATAAGGAAATTTTCCTGTGTGAAAATTAAGATATTTTTCACTGATTGTCCTTTTTACTTCAGGAAAATTGTTATAATTTTTTTAAAGAATTTTGCAAATACAAGGAGACTACTCCCAAAACTTCCTCTAATACAAAAACCTGCATTATCATCATTTCCATGCTGGCAGCAGAATAATTCAGTACTCCTCAGAGGCAAAAAGTGTACTCAGACTGACTATACTGTATGTGGGTATACAGCCCAAATGTACGGTCCAAGTTTCTCTAGAGCACTTAAATTTTTTGAGTTCTCTTCGTGGCTTTGCGTTTCTGGTTTGTTTTTTTTTGTTCCTCTTTATCAAATCCATACAGGAAATCAAGTAGCCGTCTGTCCCTTTGACCTCATCATTCGTGTCCATTAGCTCTAGTGCTCTGATGACGGAAGCAGCTATGGATGGATGGTGTGGTAGGGCATTAGTAATGAGTCTTGACATAGACCTGTGCTTTTTCACACACCCATGTGCTGCGACAGAAAGTGTCCTTGAAGTCGGTCTGTATGCCTACTATGATTACATGCTCTGAAAATGTGACGGGGCATGAAATCATTTTTTTATTTTCAGACTTGCCAGGACTTTCCTAAGCCTCTACTGCCCGGTGACCAGCTAGGACAAAACAAGGACAAAAGAGCATGCAGTTTGCATTGAAATGAGAAAGCTTGCATGGATGTACTTTCATGGATCTTCTGCTACAGTAAATACCGCTCGGCTATTTGGATATTTTACCAAAAATTAATTTAAGGTCTATAACTGCTCTATAACTATAACTGTGGTCATTGTTATTAATGTATTACTGTAAGAGAATGGCAAAAGGCCAAATTCTCCTTCCATGCAACCCGTTTTGAGTGAATTGTGGTCAGGAATACTTTTCTACCCCATCTTGTTTTTCTTGGAGCGCCTGACAGACGAACGCTGTTATTACCCAAGTGTCCACTCCCTGCTCTGTGCTACTTGGCTCCCGCACCCGCATACGCATCCCTGAGAGATCACTGCATGTCTGCGGTCAGCGAACAGCTCCCATGCCTAACGGAGGCGCTGAATAATCACAGCTCTGGGCGATGAGCGAAGACAGAGAGAGAGAGAGGGAGTGGATGAGTGCATTTGTGTGTGTGTGTGTGAGCTCAGGGTGGAAGCTCGCGCCATACGCCAGGTGGTCAAGGGAGGGTCACATGATGTCATCGGGTGGGGTGTTGGATTCAACACTTTTCCTGCAAGCAATTTAGGTCTCCTCTTGTTGAACTTGTCTTTATTTATGCATCTCCTTCATAAAACGCTACATTTCACGTCTGTGTAATACTGTAATACTGTTAAATAATGAGATAAGATGTTCGGGATGTTGCAGGTCCCAGGGTGAATTTTAAAACTTATCTTGGTTGGTTACATGTGAGGCATTTCAACATACACTAAATGATTTCAAATGTGTGTATGTATAGTGTACTAATACACATTTTCCTTCTGTCCCTCTGCTGGCTTTGTAAAGGTAGAAGATGCGATCGAAAAGCAACGAAATGGACAGCACTGTTAACGGCGTCTTGGTTGTGCCCTGTGGGCCTCACGACCTCAGCCAAGAGGAGGAGGGCAAGCTGCACGGCCCTGACAAAAGTATGAAACTGAAAGAAAAGCAAAAGGATGAACCGCAAGATGCAGAGAAGGAGCTCTCAGAAAATGAGAAAGTGGACGAGAAGGCCACCGAAAACAATCACCAAAACCTCGGGCTGAAGGACCTGTCCAAAGATGACCTCCTGAAACTTCTGGGAATCATGGAAGGGGAGGTTCAGGTAATGTCAAAGAAAAAAAAGACCACCCTGTCTGATTTTTTTTTTTTATCCAACTGACTACCAATAGATTACTGTTCATCAGTACACAGTGGAACCAAATCCCCCAAAAATCCTCTTAGATATCAGCCTTGATGGAAGCATTAATGCATATGGTGCAATAATAGTAGCCACTGGACAATTACTTTTTCTTGTAAAACTGTGCGCCATTTATCATCATTCTCCATCGACATCCAGCTGCTCATTGTCAGATCATTTTGGTGCAGCAGTTAAAGCTGCACAGCGTCGGGACGGTGGCAAGCTGCACTGTAATTTTCTGCCGCTTGCCCTCGATAGCACTGACAGCAGACTCATTAGAGTAACGAACGGCCATGCAGCCCTGGTCAGATCCAGGGCCCTTTTTGGAAAACAGCCTTCTTTCCTGGAAGCGATCTCGGGCTGGGTGGGCCTGGACGAGGCCCTCTCACAGCACTCGTTGTATTGGTCACCCTCCAGGCAAGCTCAGCTCTTGGCCTCCAGCGCGCCTGCTTCCCTTCAGGCATCGCTGGACGGCTTCCTCGGCACGGCCTCTCTGGAGGGTTTTTCCATCGTATCAGAGGCCGGCTGTGGACAGTGTGTACTCAGACTGGGTCAGACAGCACAAACATGGCGAATAGGGGTGTGTAAGGAGAGCATTGTACTTTGGTGATTAGGTGGTTAGGCTGGATACAGTGCTAAATAAGAGTAAAATACTGTTTGTATTGTAGATTAAAATGAAAATAAAGGACAATGTGCCAATATTATCATTTTTTACAATAAGTTTTGACTATGTGATCATATGGTGCGGGCATATCAGAAAAAAAATTAAGTGATAAAACACCTTGGTAGTTTATAAAAAAATATGTTCAACTCCAGAACTTGTTGAGTGCAATGTTAAGGCAAAGTGACATAAGTTAAGTCTTTTAAGAACAGGAGGAAAGGCTTATTGCAGTTTCAAAATGGTATTCTGGAAGTAATATCTACCGGTAATATGCAAAGGCTGGTTCGTTTATCCTTGCAGAAACAGTGTTTTAGGACCTGATTGTAGCACAGTTGTGCTGACACCTCATCAGACTGCTCTTAAAACTGGGATCACACTTCATTCACACGATGTGTATTTGGGGCACATTAGATCATGGTTGCTCACACTTGCACTCAGATTCACAGTGGTAAAATATGATGCCTTTTACAGTGTGGACCCACAAAGCAGACTTGAGGTTGAGAATGTACTGCCAAAAGAATCATACTTGGTTTCTGGCTCCACCTAGTGTCCTAATAGGTTTTATCAAGCATGACAAAAATGAATGGCAGACTGGTTAAAAGAGGCCTAGGTCTATGGTGTGTCTGTAATGACAATTTATCTGATGAAGGTCTAAGACTGAAATGTTGTAAATAAATAAGTAACTTGCGAAATTGTCAGTGTACGGGATTTTTTTCTATGGTTCTGATCTGTGACTGGACTTGATCATTTCCAACGCAACTGCATACTAAAAGATTTGTGTCTGTAATGGCACAAACTCTATATTTTTGCACAGCGATTTTGCACAGCGATTTTCTTTTCATCTAATTGTATAACATATCAGAATATGTTGTGCATTTATCATCATTTATTGGAAATCAATGCAGCATGTGTTCTATGATACCCACTCTTTTGCACATATCCTCACAAGAATTTAGTGACTATTTAAAATAACACAGAAGATAATCAACCTCACATACAGTGTACTGTATGTGTGTACTGTAACAATGCAAACAATGTTGATGTACATACTACTGTAGCCTGGTGCACCAAACGCTTTGACATCGTTTCACGTCCCTCATGTCCCCCGAAGCTAAGCTAAGGAGAGATCCCTGACTGTGCTGGAGTGAAATGTGATACTGAGCAGAAACACTAGGTTGCTCTAGCCTGGCAACAGATACTGTAGCCTAACAATGCAAAACAATGTTGATGTACATACTGTGTACTACACTTTACCAAAATAATGTGAACAATATGAACAATTTGAACAATGTGAACAATGTACTTACCGGTACTTTCTTACTCTGATTTGTGGCCATAGGCGCGTGAGGACGTGATCCGGGTGCTGAGTTCTCAGTGTAGCCGGGCAGGAGCGGGGGCTCTGGAGTCTCGTTATGGCTCAGCGGGCCCCACCAAAGCCCTGCAGGCCCTGCAGAGAGACGGCCTCCTCCTTCACTCCAAGGGCCGCAAGGACGACGTGTATGAGAAGCCCATGGCAGCGGTACAATCAGATCTTCTTTTTCTCAGAATCTAATTAAGTGATGAATCATTAAAACAGATTACTGAGCATTCTAAAAGTGATGAATCATTATCATGAAATATAAAAATATGCGACAAATGGCAAACAGATTTTTTGTTATAAAATTTCTTATTTTAAAAGCTCTGAAAAAAGATGAAAAAAAGAATATGTAACCAGATTGCATATAATGAATCACTGCATTAATGTATATGCTAAGTATTTACTTAATAATTAATCATCACTTTATGTGTGTGTGTGTGTGTGTGTGTGTGTGTGTGTGTGTGTGTGTGTGTGTGTGTGTGTGTGTGTCTGTGTGTGCATGTGTGTATGTGTGCACTGCTACAGCTGGACGAGTTACAGGATAAGCACAAGGAGGCGTACCGGCGTATGCTGGAGCAGCTGCTGCTTGTGGAGAAGTGCCACCGCCGCACCATCCACGATCTCGACTTAGAGAAGCGTAAACACGCCGACTACATGAACAAGAGCGATGATTTCACCAACCTCCTGGAACAAGAGAGAGAGAGGTGAGGACAGGGAGACAAAAACAGCAGTGGAGATTACACTCCGAGTCAGAGTAAAAATCGGAATTTTGGCTGAGGATATTAATGACTTTAAAGCAATATGTGCAATATTAATATCCTTAATTTCCTTCAGGATTAATAAAGTATCTCTATCTCTACAATATAATAGGCAAACAAAAATTAAAATATGTTAATAAAAATGTAAAAAATAAATTAAATATATTATAATAAAAATGAACAAATATTACCTAAATAAACGGCACAATATTTGTGCAAAATACAGATTATACAAGAATGAGAAAAATGTAAATTCCATATTTGGTGACAAAACCAACAATAATGTGCATGACATATGAATGAAATTGTGGCACATGAATATGAGCAGTGAAACAGCCCCTGCATTTTGACATACAGAGCTCAGTCTGTGGCATTGGCAGCAGTTGAAAACGGGGGTATTCAACCAATGATTAGATTTCCCCTTTTCCATTTCCTGGTACTTGAAACCTTCCAGGGCTTGGAGTTAACACTGCTTATTGTGCCATCACTCACAATAGGAGACAGCTGGTTGGCCAAAGGTTTTTTTTGCAACAAATGTGAAAAGTCAACATCTAAATCTCTGCATATCAGTTAGAAGTAAAGACCTGAATACCAATCAATCCATGATTAGGTTAGTAGAACACAGATCTCCCTCTCCCCTGTTTACATGACGTTATCTCACGGCCCAGGACACCAAACTAGGCTCCCATGACACTAAATCAAGGGTCACTGCACAAGGATCATCGCCATGGTCACAGCAAGTGTGCCCCGCACCGTGCTCATCATGCGGGACAAAAAAAAAGAACCAGCGACAGTCGGTGCAGAAAAGTATAGAGGAGTAGCTGGTGGTCAATGGAGAAGGATGTGGTGCATGCAAAACACACATGGAAAGGAGAGAGAGGGGCCACACAGGGATCCCATCCCAGTGATCAAAGACAAGTGATTAAACTGTTGTTAAACTCATTCTGCTGGCATTCATTCATCTGAAGAATACGTCAGAAACAAAACAGAATGATTCAAAGTCCCATGAAAAGAGTTAATAAGTTGCGAGTAGGTTTTTCACTAGAAAGAGACATTCAGTGCTATGCATGTCTTTTTTTCTCAATGGCAGATGGTAAACATGAAAACATATTGTCATGTTCCTAAAATATCGGCTAAGTAATTTTTGGCAGCAATTTTGTTTTTTGCCCAAATCTTCTATAATTCCTGAGAAACCTGAAATAAGGCAATCTTTTAAGGAAGGTGACGATAATTTAATCTCTGCATGTCAGCCACAACCCTGTGTGTGTGTCCAGGGCAATATCCTTTCAACATGGGTTGTTTTACTATACACAGACAGATTAGACTTATATGGGATGGGTCTCGTGTGTTGTTGTGAAATGCTTATTTGCTCGCCTCAACTATTTATATGACATTGGCCAGGGAGTTGCTTTGCTGTGAGGCCTAGTTGATTTGCATGGCTGATTTGCAAAGGGCTGGCAGATGAGTAGAAATGAGGTGATTTGGACTGGGCAGCGCACCCACAGTAACCTACTGTGACCAACATCATGTCAGACAGGAACATGGGTCCAGTGGTATCACAAGCCATAAACTTCAAATAGCCTTCGCATCAGGCAGATGGAGCGTGAAACACTGGTACCTTTACAAGGCCTTTGCCTTCTGATTTTACAGGGGAAAAGACCTGGTGGGAGACAGGGAGGCTAAATCAATGTCAAAGCTGTCAGCATCAAAGGCTGTACTGAAGGGACTGGGGAAGAGCGAAATGAGAGGGGAATCTTCACATGAATCTCATCAGAGAGAAAATGTAAACTTGAACCTTGCCTGGGGTCCATTTATGGCTGACCAGGATTGCTCAGGTTTCATGCTCTGTTAGACATCTCATGGCAGAGACACTTGAACTTAGACTTGGATCACATTTTGATATGCCTTGTCAAATGTGCAATGGGGCACAGAGTACAGAAATGTATTTTTTTTTGCGCTGCGCTGTATGAAATATATTCTGCAAAAGTAGTTTAGCTATTGTTGTTGTTATTGTTTTTTTTATCAGATGAATAATAAAATATGTTTATCTGGCTATTGCTACTGCATTGCCTTATGCCAAAACACATACAAAATTCTGCAAGATCTGCAAGGTAAGGAAGACTGACAATGTGCTGACTTTTGAAAGGCTTGGAACCCGAGTCCACTCTGGACCACAGCATACCTCAATCTGCCAGGGTATTTCCTATGGCCTGGTTAACCATAGATGGGTTCCAGTTCTCTGCTTGCCAAACGCGTGTTACCTCTCCGCTCCAGGTCCAGTAGCACTGAGCTCAGAGCCTGATATCACATTCCACTTTAATGTAGTCATGAAAAGGCAGAAGCCGACATTGGCTGTCAAGCTCCTGGTATCAAAGAACGACCTCAATCACCTCAGTTTCAAACACACACAGACATGCACATATAGGCTACCCACCATGACAAACACACACACACACACACACACACACATACACGCACACACACACACAAACACACACAGACACACACACACAAGCACACACCACAGGTACATGAGGCTTGAAGATAAACACAGATGCAAATTCTATGCCTCTGTCACACCCAAGTTTGTTTCTGACTTTTTCTGACGGCATACTTGTATATACCTGTTCCTCTCTCCCCGTCTTCCTTTGCCATCCTTTTGAGGCTGTATCAGTTCAGGTGGCATTTGTCTCCATACCTCTAGCACGTGGACTACTGGAAAACTAGAATGAAAATAAATACATAAATAAACGTATGAGTCTCCATATGCAGCTCTTGTTAGATAACTCTTGGGGAAAGACAAACTCACCATAGATGCCTTTGCCAAGAGACCTGAACTTGTCTGTCAGTACAGTAATTAGCTTGTCAAGATTGGTCTGGCATCAGAAAGTGTTTTAGAAGTAGAAATATATATGTGTGTGTGTGTGTGTGTGTGTGTGTGTGTGTGCAGCTGGTTGGGAAATTTTTCAAGGCCAAGGTCAACATGCTGTCTCTGACACCTTCTTTCTCTATGTTTTTTAGAACAACTCCAATTCTAGTAGTTATTCTCAAGGCTATAAAACCCATTCCATTATGGTTCTCCTGACAACCTCAAATCGTGAACCCCCAGCTGTTCACAACTTTTATCCTTAATTCTACACAGTTTATGGAAACATGCAAGCACAAACACAGACACAGCTGAATTAACATTCAGTAAATGTGCTTGGAATAAATAAGTTGAGGCCATACTAACTAATGAGATACTGTACCACACTACTGTTTACTTCTTACTTTAACCGTGATTTCAATGCTTACTGCTATGGCCAATGCAGCAGTTATACAGATGATTAAATTTAGCCTAGATCCAAATGAGTAATGGCAGACTTTGCCTTTTGCCTGCCTTGCTTCTTGTCTAGAGGAGAGTCAGTTAGTGTCGTGACCTAAATCTAGACGGTCTTTAACACTGGCACCATGCCTCTGCCCTTTGCGTGAGAGAGTAAACTGAGGTGAGCGTTTCAAAAGGTGTTAATGACTGCGAGAAGTGTGCATATAAATAAAGAGTGTGACATTGTTGGGGCAGTCCGATACCGTGCGGACAGGAGTAAATCTGAGGTTGATCAATGACAGGACTTGTTTGCGTTGGGCTCACTAGTTTTTTCAACTTTTTTTTTTTTCATATTAGAAGATTCAACAAAAGAATCATAAAAGTACATATCAAGTTTATATTTTATTCCCACCTCTCAACTTTAATAATAATTGTATTATATTTCAGAGAGAGGGAAATAGACATGAGTGAGCTCAGCCTTATCTCAGCCGATTTGCATACAAGTAACTTTGCATGTTTGGAAAACAAATGAAAATCTCTCATGCTTGCATTGTGCTTGCAACACGTTTGGCTTGCATCTGTATTGGAAACAATTACAACTGATGAAACTGGCTTTTAAAAAAGCTTAAAGAAACTTTTACTGGGTTAAAGAAAACTGGTCAGTTGCACTAATTTTCCCCATACAGCCACACAAATCATGTGGCCATTTCTACATGAGTGCAACTCAAAGCCCAGAATTTATTTGTAATAAACAGGGAGGAGGAACCAATGAAAAGGGCGAGTGAAGAATAACCCTCCCCACGGACATAATCCCACCTCCTTGGAGACCCAGCCAAGCCTTTACAAATCTGTGCCATATAAGGGCATGATGACATCACCAGCCCATGCCTGTGCAACTTTGCACATTTTTCACTGCTCATTGGTGTAACAGCATGTGCTGGAATTTGATGTTTCGCTTGCTCAGGAGCCGAGGTCTAATGTTATTGCATTGCAAGATAGAATAGAGGATTACCTAACAGGGACTTACCTGTGGCACATCCACACTAAAGGGTAAGTTTAACATTATGGTGTTGGACTATGGCAAAGTGGAGACATGCTATCTCATGCAATCTCAGTATGATGACATTAACAAATGAGCATTTTGCACAAAATTAGGCACTCTTTGTTTTGTCTTCACTTTTAACGTTTAAATTTATAGACAAGAGCTGTCACATTCCTTAGAAGAAAGCTCTTGTGGTATTGTGTTTGAATACATGGGTCTCTTGCTGGGTCTTCAAAGAAAGCCTATGCATAGACAGTGTGAGAAGTAAGCAAAGGGGGGGAAGATGGCCCGCTAAGGGGCTTAGTTAAACATTCACTTCCATTTTGGATTTTTGGTCACGGTTCCAGCCACTAGTGCAGAAAACAGTAGGAACACTTTTGGCTGGCAAGGCTGTGTGTTTGTGCTGGTGAGGCTCTCTGGCTTGATCAAGTGTGAGAAGCATGTTAAATGCCAGCAGGAAGAATCACATGAGAGTTCAGCCTACGGTGTCACCCGCTTTGCCCCCTGTGCCATTGCTTCATTGTGCCATTTCCATTTGCCATGCCTAATCTCAGCTACTGTATAGTCAGGGGCACACTGGGAATGTCTTTGGGCGCCATTCATTTGTATTTTCACAGTGTAGCTAAGTTTGAAAAGTAGTGATTTGGCATTTCATGCGGTTGAAATATTGCCAAGCTTTTTAAGGTATGATACATGTTTTGTTTTTGTTTTGTTTATTTGTTTTTTGCTTTGTTTGTTTTGCAACGTTTGTGGGCCAGCACACACCAGTTTTCATGTGTTCTTATTGGGTGATCATGACAATTAGCAGACAAAAATGCTGCCCAATATCAGTAGGAATGTGCTCAAACAGCAATACCCAGGATCATAGCCCAGCAACACTGATAATCATTCATATATTTTTTTTCTTTTTTTGAGCTGAACTTCAAACTTCCCTGTAAATATAGGCCTATATTCCAAAATCATATACTGTAATATGGTATTCTAGCTGTAAAAAAATGAGTGCACATTTTGTTAAATGATTAATAAAATGTCTATAAATTATGATGTATATGCAGCAAATTACTTTGATGTGTAATCCATTCCTTTCTTATATCTCTATAGGTTGAAGAGATTGTTGGAGCAAGAGAAAGCATATCAAGTCCGCAAAGAAAAAGAGCACACCAAGCGTCTGGAGAAAGTCAGAGCAGAGCTTGTGAAACTTAAATCCTTTGCGCTCATGCTTGTCGATGAGCGACAGCTCCACCTTGAACAGATTGATCAGCAAAACCAGAAGACCAAGGAGCTCACTCAAAATCTCCAGGAGAAAGAGCAGAAGCTGAGTGAGGTTGACAACCAAGTGAAAGAGGACGGTCAGAAAGTTCTAACACTACAGACAGAGATAAAGGACACGTCGGCGAAGTTTGCAAAGGAGCATGAAGAGATGACTGCTAAACTGACAAGTCAAGAGTCCCAAAACAAACAGCTGCGGCAAAAGGTGGCAGGACTGACATCAAAAATTGAAGCGTTAGAGGAGACCAACACAGCACTGCAGAGATCAGCAGATGAATTACAGGAACTCAGGGACAAAATTAGCCAAGGTGAATATGGAAACTCTAACCTCATGGCAGAGTTGGAGAACCTCCGCAAGAGAGTTCTGGAAATGGAGGGCAAGGACGAGGAGATCACCAAGACAGAAACACACTGTAAAGAGCTGCGGAAAAAACTCCAGGAGGAGGAGAGCCAAGGCAAAGAACTAAAACTGGAGGTCGAGAGACTTCAGGCAAAGATGGCAGAACTGGAGAAACTGGAAGGGTCCTTCAGTTTGAGCCGAGCTGACTGTTCACAGCTCCAAGTCGCTTTGGACAAAGAGCAGAGCCTCTCAAAAGAGCTTACAGATGAGCTGGTGGCACTGAAGATTCGTGTGAAAGAATTAGAGTCAAGTGAGTTGAAACTGGAAAAGGCAGAACTAGCCCTTAAGGATGACCTGATGAAGCTGAAGTCTGTTACTGTTGTGATGTTCAACGAACGCAAGACCATGGCAGAAAGAATAAGATCAGAGGAGAAGAAAAGGGAAGACATGAGCAAACTGTTTAAGGCAGAGCAAGAGAAAGTGATGGAAGTCACAGAGAGACTGATTGAGGAAAGCAAAAAGCTTTTGAAGTTTAAATCAGAAACTGAAGCCAAAATGTCAGGTCTTACAAAAGAGAGGGATGAACTGCAGTCTAAACTGGTTAGTGAAGAAGAGAGGAACAAGCAGCTCAATACAAAAGTATGTATATTGAAACAGAAAATTGATGGGCTAGAGGGAGTTGAAAAAGAATCTGCCAAATACATGTTGAAGCAAGAATCAGGAAGACCATCAGATGAATGTGGGCAGGATGAGAGTAGAATAAAAGAACTGACTATGGAGATTGAGAGACTGAAGAATCGCCTGAAGCAATTAGAGGTTGTGGAGGGAGACCTCATCAAAACTGAGGATGAGTATGACATGTTAGAAAAGAAGTTCAAGACAGAGCAGGATAAAGCCAACAGTCTTTTTCTACAAGTGGAGGAGATGAAAAGTCAAATAGCATTTAATAAAGCAATAGAGAGAGGTGAAGCTGTGATCCAGGAGGCCGAATTACGGCAGCGTTGCTTGGCAGAAGAGGCTAAAAACAGGGACCTGGTCGCTGATATACTTGCCCTGAAGGAGAAGATCCATGAACTTATGAACAAAGAAGACCTACTCTCACAACTACAAGTGGACTACAGTGTCCTTCAGCAGCGTTTCCTTGAGGAAGAGGACAAGAAGAAGAGTATAAGCAATGAGGTTCTCAACCTCACCAAAGAGCTTGAGGTTTCCAAGCGCTACAGCCGCGCCTTAAGGCCAAGTACAAATGGGCGTAGGATGGTGGACGTTCCAATGGCGTCTACCGGGGTGCAGACTGACCCAGTGACCAATGATACTGTTGAGGAGGACACACCTGCGGTGTTTATTAAGAAGTCTGTGCAGGAGGAAAATCACGTCATGAGTAACCTTCGACAACGATGCCTTAAAAAATCAACTGAAAGATCAACTGTTGATCGCTACCCCTCTGCAGCTGGTGACATGAGGAAGTCCTGGATTCCCTGGATGAGGAAGAAGGACAGCAGTCACAGTGGAGCTGACAAACCACTGCAAATAAACGGAGAGTGCTCACCGGCAGAACTCACCTTGTCCCAAAAACAAGGGCAACCTTTACACATCAGGGTAACTCCAGACCACCAGAACAGCCAGGCAACCCTTGAAATCACAAGTGCGCCTACCTCTGACATTTATTCAACTACAACAGTGATCTCAAATCAGGGCCTTCAGAAGCCTCGCATAATGATCATTCCTACTCAAAACACCACTCCCACAAAAAGCAGAAACAGTGAATGTGCACGGGGGCCAGAGAGGGCCAAATCCCCAGTCACCATCACCACAATCTCCAGGGCAAAATCTCCTGAGAGCAAGCTCCCCTGCTCGGACAGATCCATGTCCCCCGTCTCAATCATGTCTGTCAGTACCTCCTCCCTTTCTGACATCTCCAGCTCTCCAGAGCCACAGGAGATGATAACGGGTCGGGCTGTTTTCAAAGTGACCCCTGAGAAGCAAATGGTCCCTGCACCTATCAGAAAATTTGGATGCAGCTCCAACATCGTCACCACCGAGGACAACAAAATTCACATTCACTTGGGCTCTCAGTTCAAGAGACCATCAGAAGGCAGCAGTTCCATGGGGGCTATCAGGCCGCCTGCCGAAGCAAGCGAGGGCAAGGAGATCTCGACTGGAACAGTCCTGCGCTCCCCACGCCACAGTTCTTCAACTCCAAAGGCTGTGGCCAGCAAAGTGACAAGCAGCATCACCATCACGCCAGTGTGCACAGCTCCAGCTAGGCCAGTGCTCTCTGTGGTGAGTGCTATGGTTTTCAATGTCTTATTAACAGATTGAATGAACAGACCATCTTCTCAGATGGGTGTCTGTTTGACAAACTGTAGTTTTCATAGAAAGAAAGACTCATCTAGACTATAGTTCTAATTGTTAAAATGTGTGTGACCTTAATTAAAATATGGGAAATGATCACCTAGGACTCATGGGCACCTGAGTAGTTGACACAATTTAATAAAAGGCTTAGATTATTGAAACAAAAACGATGCCATTTTAAATTAATGACACATGGGCGCAATCCTTATTTTTTAGGGATTTGTTTGCATTTTGTCACTGGCATAATATCCTTGTTATGATATTCTTTAGTTAAATTACATATCAGCATTTAACCTACATCAAAGCATAAAAACAACGGGCACAAATAGGGAGAGCTTAGCACAAAAACCAAAAGCTTTCCCTCACAAGGAAATGGCTTAATGCTTTATAACTTGCCATGTGTTCAGATTCCATAAAAAAGGTTATTCAGCCTTGAAAAATATTCAGGAAGTCCTGTCTGACCTGGGGAATTAAACATGCATGGCAAAACAGAACTAATGGACAACATGGTTACCACACAATTTATGCAATTCAAATGTCTCTTGGCCATATCATTAACTCACTGCTATCTCTTTCCCTGTCCCTGTCTGCTCTCTCCTCTCTCTGGTTCCTGTAGCAACCAGTGCAGGACGCTCTCTCTCCTAAGTCTGGAGGAAGCCGAATCCCCATGTCTCGGGGGATGAAAACAGGGAAGGCGGTGCTGGGAGCCCTTGGTATCTCCAGTGCAATGAAGATGGAGGCACGTGCAGATGCCCAGTCAATGAGGATAGAGCTGAAGAAATCGTCAATTAGTGGTGCTTCCTTTCTGAGTGGAGGGAAATGTTGAATTTACACAGAAGTGAACATACATAATAATTTTAAAATGTGCTTTTGAAGCAGTCAGGGAGTTTAACAGCTCAAACTGTGAACCTACTCTAAAGACCATTTTCTAAAACAAGTCAGGTGGCTTAAATGTGTTGCGCTAGTTTGTTCCTTTCTTGAGTGTACACATCAGACAAAAGAAGTGGGTACACTGGTGCTAAATGGCTTTGGTCACAAAGCCCTGAATAGCCTAGTAGATAAATTGCTGTCCACGTGTTTTGATGACAGACCTTGCTAAAGTCAATACTGGCATGTAATACCATTTAAGATCTACGTTTAGGATCAGCTTGGGATCTTTTCTTTTTTTAGCATTAACCATAATCAAGTGAACAAAGGTGAGGTTTCCTGCCTGGCACATGCTGCTGCTATGACTAAAACAATAACTGCTTTTCTGTATTCATAACCATCTCACTAAGTGGGACTTTGTGATACTATTTTCATGTTGTTCATTATAACTTGATGTCAAGTCTCCTACAAAGTAGCAAATATGTTTTTTATTGTTTACGAATGAATCATTTTGAAATAAAAAGGTTTTCATTTCTTTTGTGGTGTGTAGGCTATTCCATATTATGCAATGAAAACAAAGATCATATTGATGAGCTGTAGGCCTATGTTGTTGCAACATCTCTTTACAAATCCATATTCGAATTGAAAGTTAAATAAGTTTGACAATGTCAGGCTTCACCACTAATGTCTTACAAACAGGGAAATCAACTGCTAACGTTATCTGGATATAAATAGGAAAACACTGGCTTTACTCAGAACAGGACTTAACGTTACCAGTGCAACAGGCCTTTCAGTTCAGATATGGTCCGTCACCTAAACTCACATAGCCTACTGACATACGAATGGGCTACTGAATGACTTGGGATTCTTTGAAGACTTTGCGAACTTACACGTTTCCTGTCAACATTTTAGTGTCATCTCGTGTAGGGCACTATGGTAGGGCAGATGCTTCACCTGTGAATGAGAAAGGCCGCAGGGGGCAATTGGCAGCAATCAGCAGAGCAACTACCTTCCGAAAGGCTGCTCCAGCACAGCGCAGAGCCAGTCAAGTACCAGTCAAGGAACGCTGCCCCCTAGTGGTTGAGAGAGTTGAATGCGTTGGTTGACGTGATTACGCAAAGCAGACGCTATTGGTCAGAATTCTTCCGTGTTTACTAGCCTGTCAATCCCTTGGAGGAGGAAGTGCAGCTTAGGGGTATGCGCACAACGCTGTACCTTAGCTAACATTACTATCTGCTGAAAGGTTTTTAGAATATTTGTTTTTTAGTGTGTCGATCGGATTGGTTGAATATTACAATCGTCAGAATCCGCTTCCAACGGGGTGTTTTGATAGAATAGGGTTACTCTACTCGAGTGACATCCAATTTAGGTAGCAGCAATGATGGCGTCGAGCTACAATGCTAAAGAAGAGGACGGTCACCATTCCGGAGCCGTCGGTCCCGGTGGAGCAGGTGTTGCAAAGAGCAAGAAGCCCGATAATACTGCGTTTAAACAACAAAGACTGCCAGCTTGGCAACCTATTTTGACAGCTGGCACTGTCCTCCCAGCTTTTTTCGTAATCGGACTTATCTTCATCCCTATTGGCATTGGCCTTTTCGTCACTTCCAACAACATAAAAGAGTTTGAGGTAAGTCCCGTGTCCTCTTGGTTTAATTCTCTACACAATTTCCAGTTTGTTGAGTTTAAGGACAGGTTCTGAGATGTCCTCGTGTAACTTACAAGTCAACTTTGAATCTTTCAGATCGACTACACAGGAGTGGATGAGAACAGTCCTTGTTATGTGTGTGCTGTCAATTTCACCTGGAATACTACAACTCCCTGCCAGTGTTCGATTCCATTTACTCTCGACCAACCCTTTGAGGTAGGCAACGTTGTGGTATTACCTTTTGAAGCCTTTATTGATCGTAATCATCCATGTGTAATTATTGCGCATTGATGGGCCTTACAATGTCCTTGAGCTTCTAATACTATGAATTGACAATATCTCTTAGCTATCAATTAAGTACACTCATGCCCTTTTTGAGAATAGACAGATCTACAATGGCCTTGCCTATCATCAAATATTCATTAGGTTTTACTTTCAAAATAGCTTGCCATTGATTACTTCTAACATTAGCTAAATGTGCTTCGCCTTGCTCAGATGGTTAGACTGTTCAAATATTAGAACAAGATGTGATAAATGAAATTCTACAGAGTGCATGAAACATTTGGTGATGGCAAAGTAGATTATTTGCTCTTTAGATACCCTATGTTCTTCTTTGTAAGTCTCTTTTGTAAAGACTATTGTTGTCAGTTTTTCCAGCAACATAATTGTAACTATGTGTCTTTTGTTGTGTATGTTTTCCTCAGAGCAATGTCTTCATGTATTATGGCCTATCCAACTTCTACCAGAACCACAGGCGTTATGTGAAATCTAGGGATGATAGTCAGTTGAATGGTGATAAGTCCTCACTGTTGGTATGTACATTTGGATGTATTCTTTGATTTATTGTTCTTTTCTTGGCATTGAATAAGTAAAAAATATATATTTTGCATTATTATTATTATTTGCATGAATAAATGTATACTTATATTAAACTTATAAATGTATACTTATACATTTATTCTCTATTTTTCTAGAACCCAAGTAAGGAATGTGAACCTTATCGCAGTGTTCATTCAACACCCATCGCCCCCTGTGGTGCTATTGCTAACAGTCTCTTCAATGGTAAGATAATGGGTATTTGACTTTGATTCATGAGAATTCATCATTTAGAAATGACTTTGAACTCTGCATTTTACTCTATTTTGTTAAAAACCAGATACCTTGGAGCTGTTTTACAACTTTCCAAATGGCACCAGCCTCACCATACCATTGGTGAAGAAGGGCATTGCTTGGTGGACTGATAAGCATGTCAAATTCAGGAACCCAGGAGGAAACAATAACAATCTCACCGTTGCATTTTCAGGTAAATTGTCTTGCAATATTAACATGCGATGTTAAAATTAGAGTGCCAATAAATACAGAAGGTTGTATTAAAATCATTTAAATAATGTTTATTTTTTTTTTTTTCAGGCACAACCAAGCCGCTCAACTGGCGGAAACCTGTCTATGAGCTTGACCCGAGCGACCCAGACAATAATGGCTTTGTCAATGAAGACTTTATAGTGTGGATGCGCACAGCTGCCCTTCCCACTTTCAGGAAGCTGTACCGTATCATCCAGAAGAAGAAGGAAAACTTGATGCCAACTCTCCCCCGAGGAAACTACACACTAAACATAACCTACAGTATCCTTTTGCAGATGAAGATTTGCTTCATTTTGTATCAGTAGCGTCTAGTGTTGCACATTACGTGCATGGGGAATCGAAGGTTATTTTAGTGTTCACAGCATTATTCACGTAGCCTAAAATACCTGGAAACACTTTTATGTTATGTTGTGGCAGTTCACCTACATGAAAGTGCGATACCTTGATTTATGACTACTATGAGTGCTATTTTATTTCATATAAATGTTGATGCTTCAGTATACAAACGTATTTTGGATCTTTTTATCTTAAATAGTTGTTAGCCTGATGCTAAGTTGTTTTTGTGTTAGTTGTTTTGCCATGTTCTTTGCCCGTTCACATGCACATCTGTTTTGCCTTAATAACATCATTTCAGATTACCCTGTGCGCAGCTTTGAAGGTCGCAAGCGTATGATTCTGAGCACCATCTCCTGGATGGGAGGGAAGAACCCATTCCTGGGCATTGCTTACATCACTGTAGGCTCTGTGTGTTTCTTCTTGGGTGTGGTTCTTCTCTTTATTCACCACAAGTATGGCAGCCGGAACAACAATGCAGACATTCCCAACTGAGGCAACCTCTGCTGAGGTGCACGTACGTATTCCTGTGTAGCTGCTGAACCCTTGCATGGACTACTGGCTTACCTATTGGCTCATTTTCTGTGTATAAAGTTGATATTCTTAGACATGATATTCCAAAGTTATTTAAGACCTGAAATCCATATACATAGTCAAGTGTACATTGTTTCAAGGAATATATATATATATATATATATATATATATATATATATATAATGTATAGGAAGGAAAACAAACAAACTGAACATTTTAATTATATGATGCCAAGTACACAGGATTAGTGTGCCACTCAAGAGATAGTAAGTATAGTGACTCTTTTTACAATTATACAGCTATGGCATCTACACTGATGCATTTTCAAATGAAATGGTAACTAAGCAGTCTTCCCTGCTGTGTTGGTTTTATGGAGTTCATTTTTGGGCCTAGTCTGATCAGGTAGTTCTACTGTCAAATATTACCAGTTTGCAGGAACGTCAAATATTACCGGTTTGCAGCAGCAGTTTGATCGTAAAGCGATCTGTAGTTTCACACACAGTGAGATCTCAAAATCAAGCACAATGCCACAAAAATACACAGGTCAGTACTTCATATTTGAAACCAATTAGGGCACGAGTGCTACACTGACTTGACCAAAGTTGTTTTGCTAATTCTTTACCACGAGCTACAAGTGCATGCAAGTACATGCGCAGTATTTTTCCCATCCAAACAATTGTCTTTTGTTATGAAGTAAGGGGTCTGTACAGATTGAAGTAAAGGGGCTGTACTGATTGAAGGATTTAGAGACTGAAGGATTTTTTTTTTTTCCATTTCCTGTCTATTGTTTTTTTCAGATGAATGTAATATGTGTTGCACTGGTTGCTTAAACGAAGCTATTATTGACATATAGTTTTGCAACCTGACCCTGAAGCAACAATGCCGTCGTGTTACAGTATGTTGGGGTTGCAGATTAATGTCATGTTGAATTACACCTAATTCTTGCAAAGTTTTGCTTATTTATGTTTGAAGGATCAGACAGACTTTATCATAATTATCTGACATTTCATGTGCATGTTGCAGTTTTTGTTTATGTATGCCATCAAGGGCTATGCTTAAGTTATTGTTAGTTTTTTTTTGTTTGTTTTTAATGTTTTTACACTCTAATGGAGTATATTGTATTTATTGCAACAGATTAATTTGAATTTATTATCATTAATTGTTGTGTTGTTTCCGGATGATGAGAATCTTATTTGTTTTCACTGGTTTGAAATAATGTTGTAGTACCTTATAAAAATGCACTTTAGAATTTACATTTTAAAAGCAGAACTTGGTGATTCATCGTACATTGTTGCTTACACTTTCTTTTACAGTATCTTGCTAAATACAGAAATGGCACAAACATTGTTATGAAGTAAATGTAAACCCCTTGAAAACTGGATATAATGTCTAATCCTTCCTAATTTCCTGCCACAAGTACAAGTATGGGCCAATTGTAATGCAGGAATGTGAGATATTAATTGAGTATAGATCGGCAGCATAAGCTTTGTAGACACTGTAAAAGAAAATGTAATCATATTTTTGTAATAGGGCTACTCCTTGATTTTTGACAGGTGGAGATTGCTAAAGTGAATAAATGATCCTAAAGGTGACTCCATTTTTCATTGTCTAATTCAATACTGTAGCTGTTTTTGATGTTGTATTAATGTATGTCTAAGAATCCTGATTGTTCTATTTCATAGTTTTCTCTCACCTATCACAGCTGACATTTATGGACTAGCACAATCGTTCAAAATGTGGGCAT
>JASCQY010000036.1:5279086-5325408 GCA_030264315.1 Sardinella tawilis
ACAGACAGTCCGAATATGAGCAGGGAGGAGAGAGAGAGAGAGAGAGAGAGAGAGAGAGAGAGAGAGAGAGAGAGAGAGAGAGAGAGGGATTAGGAAATTTGTCTTAGGCCGAGGTTGGACCCAAACCTGTATCCCCGTGAGCATCCGTTCATTAATGGTTCAGACGTTGTTGCCATGTCAGCTTGAAATTCCTTTACTGTCCCAAATGGCCTGCAGGAAAAAACAACTTCCTGAAAGAGTGTGGCAGGTTCCAATACCTAGTCAGAGAGACTTGGGTGCTAGATGGTAGGTTACATCTTTTACAATTCTCCAAAATAGTAATTGTAATTTTTAAAAATGAATAATGACTGAGTTGACTGAATTTGACCCCCAAGTATTAATTACAACATTACTGCGGTTTAGTGAGTTTTTAGATAGGGCCTACTTGCATCAGATGTTCCCAAATTAAGTAGGCCTATCATTACAATTATGCATGATTACCAATGCATTATTTTTCAGTGCCAGAATAATCTTATCAAATATGGTCTAATGTATTTTTACTAGGACTGCAAGTTGCGTGTATCCTCCAGACAGACAGACTCTGGCTGCACAAGTGATCGAAGTCCTCTTGGTTGGATGGCAGTAGGGTAGGTGGAGATGCTCAGCTGTTCAGCCTTTTCAAAGGAGGTCAGTGACCCAGCTCGGAAAACGCCACAAACCCAGCATCATCATGACACTTCCAGGCTGAGGTTGGCAATTCTGTTTACTCAGAAAAATTGTCCTGGTTCTTGGTCTTGAAGCAGGTCACTGTCACATCACAGCACGGCTTGAGTTTGTGGCCTGGTGTTCATAGCGAACAAAGATGCAAAGTCTAACGATATTAATCATTTTTCATATCGTGACAGCTCTCCTTGCACCACATCTAGTGGACTTTATGTCTGAAGGATATAAAATGTTCTTTTCTGTTCATATTTTGAATGACTGAACTTATAAGTAAACCATGGCACAAAATGTGAAGATAAATACTACCATAAAGTGTACGAATTTTCTGTTAAGATGGACTCTTGAGTTGGAATGTCCAGGGCATACAGTAATTAATTACAGTAATTGTGCGATTCTGTCATTTTAGATGATTCAAAGATGATTTCAGAGACCCCAAAGCTGTGGACCTGCTCCACACCCTCTTTCATATCCGCCCGTTGACGCCAGTGCCAAGCTGAGCCAAATCAGGTCAGCAAGTTGACAGTCCTCAATCCATCCTCTGAGCGTTAGACATTTGCCACACACCTAACCGCACCACACTTACACTTGTGCCTATCACATTTTACTTACTCTTAGTAAACACTTTTAAGTGTTCCTCCTAGAAACGGATGAAGATAAAAATATAGATTAGGTGACTTAAATGTTTTTGAAGTGTTCAAAAAGGGCAAAAATATATATCATATACCAAATAAAAAAAAAAAAAAAGAATCAATGGATCAGGATAAGCGACAGAGAATAGTCTCAGTCAGGGTGGCATTCCTTGGACCAATTGTTTGTTTATTCTTTCCAGTGCATCCACTCACAGGAAATGTGCATAGAATGCAGACTATAGATAGACCGTTTCAAGTTCGAGTTTGATAGCTGTTCCCAAAAGGTCTCCGGTTCTGTAATGTTATGTTAATGTAGTGGACGTAGTTTGGAAACAAAATAGAACCTTCAAATATTGTTTTTCTTTACATTGCCAAAAAGCCTATAGGCTGTGTTGACTCAGTTACTTAAATATCTCACCATCTTCATTTACAAATCAAAGGAGAGGCTGCCAAAGTTGTTTATCCACCTACTGCTTTGTCAATGACAATTATCCCATTTTCCCTACTAACACTGCCTGATGTGATACACAAGAAACTTTAATAATGCTGTTTATTTGTTTTTGTTGTTCATCATTGTGCACTGCTGTGCGTCTTCTGTGTAAGGAGCAGAGATGTCTCTCTCTCTCTGTGTGTGTGTGTGTGTGTGTGTGTGTGTGTGATGATGATGATAATGATGGTGTGTGTGTGGACCCAGGACCAGGTATTTCTTCATTCATTGTGTGATTGTTTTCCACTGCCCCAATATGCAATTCAGCAACAGTTTGTCTGAATACCTTACAATGAGCCAGCACACCCCAAAGACACACAGATAGCAAGTGGATACGCTGTTCAAGCAAGGTGGTAAAAGTGACAACAGTGGTGGTCTCAAACAAGGATAGACCTTTTGCACCTGCATCAGGTGCACCAGGTGTGGATAGCTGCAGCTTATATACTATAGTTTACATACTCCAATATAGGAAAAATCGCTTTAAAAATATTTTGCTGGTGAGTAAACTCAGCTAAATTTGCAATCAAATTATTTGAGAAAGCACCAACTTAGTGTCCCTAAAGCATCACAACAAGTAGTGTTGAATTTAAAACTAAATTTTGGACGGTGAAGTTGTAGTCTTTTCCTTTGCGTTGTGTTTTTCAAATGTACCAAAACAAGTTGACAAAAGAAAAGTAGTTGTTCACTGGAGCTGATGATTCAAATTCAACAGGAAACTGAAGTAAGTCAGAATGACTGCTAGCACTTCAGAGCGTAAACAGCAATAGTCAGATTCTCAAGACGATTCACAGTAGCCATGTGCCTCACATCAGTGAGTACACAGTACACAGTACACTCCTTGGTAGAATGGTTAGAGTAAGGGAGGGAGCCTCAATTATAACCCAAAAGGCACAGGAAAGACACACAGGAAAGACACACTGTGAGTCAGGCAAGCAGTCTAAACAGATAAGGATCCCCCATTCCACAAGGACACATCAGAGGCAGGTGCTCCTCAAGCCTATTTAATATGATGGGAACACAGCATCTGCATTATTCTATTAATCTGCGTTATATTCTATATCATAATGACCTATAGGCTTTTAGCTGAGGTACAGACTGGTTGCAAGCATCTCTGTGCCTAAATGACAGAAGTGTCACTTACCCATACGCATAGCACTATGCGTATGGGTAAGTCTAATATTCTGTCTAATATTACAGTTACAAAAAACAAGTTTTTACAATACTGAAGCCAGTTTTGTGGTACAAAAAAAACAAAGGAAAGTCAAAGAAATAGTGACTCAATCAATTTTCCTGAAAAAAAAGAAAAACAGAATTGAGAAAAGAATGCTGCATTTATTGATGTGTCAGGGCACCACATTTATAGCACTGAGAGACTTTTAGATAAAGATAGCTCTCTAGAAAGATGAAGTAGTGAAGAAGAGCATGCTATGGTGTAGCCCTAAAAACAATTAAGATATAAACCATATCACACAAATGGTTATAGATTGCGATCTGCTCAGCAGGAAGAGCTTTCTGAAACCTGAACTCCTCTTTAACTCTGGCAATGTAAATATTTGCTCCTAATGTCAGTGAAAACATAAGATAAGATTGAGGCAAAATGTGCTTTATTAATTTAGAAGGAAATATTGGTGTCTGCCACCCTCCCTCCTGTGCGTTAAAAGATGATACTTTGAGGATTTTCTCCCTAATGCAAATGGTTGGTGTTGGCTTTCAGCTCTTCTGGGCTTTTTTTGTTTTTGCTCACTAATCAAGTTGTTATTGAGTGGATGGAGCAAGACTCCGCGGATCCGCACCAGTCTGGTGACCAAGGAGCATGGTCATGCCCTGGGCTGAAAGCATCTGCTCCGATCTCTAGAGACCGACACTCAGCTGAGAGATAGGGGGAATGGGAAAGAGGGCTGGAGTGGTGCGGTGAGCCGGCAGTTAGGAGGGATGAGGTGGGGGAGAGAGACATATGAAGTGATATGGGCTTTTACGACAGTGCCCAATAAGATTTTAAGGGTCTGCAAAGTGAAGATTTTTATCGCTTCTTCTCTCCTTTCTCGAAGGGCATGTGTCTTGGGAGGTAGGTAATGCTTTTAGTGGAGAAACCCTAGAGCTCAAAGCGGGTTAGGAAGAGGAAAACACACAATTAACAGGAGCACCACAAGTGCCATCATTCTGACAAAACACACTCTTGGAAAAATGTACATTTGTGGAAAGAAGTAGTCTTATTGCTGCTTCCCGTCAAAAAAATAATTGAATACAACTTGAGGCCCTGTTAGAGTTGGATTATATCATGCACGCCTTACTCATAGAGAGTAAGTGCAGAGGTAAATGTTTACTTGACCTGTGCAACAACCAACATCATATCATATGAAGGAAAGAAAAAAGTATCATAGCAAGATACAGTATTTTTTTTTGGAAGCGCATTATTGCCTAAACGTTATGAAAATGTTAGGAAGCCTGGCTGCATCCCATTCCATGAAATCCCCCCAGGCTGCCTATGCATCTGCTCTACTGCCTCCATTCTCATGTGTGCCATGTGTGTCCTCGTTCGGCGTACGCACGCTTTCGTTACCACTGCAGAGACCAGGCGTCCAGACACTAAGCATGTGTGGTTAAGCTGTCTTTTGTTTTAAGATCACTGTGTGCCTGCCAACTTGAAACCCAACCGCAAACCCCTCCCTCAGAGATAGGCAGCCTGAAAAGGCTTACCAGGACGTGGTGGGTTTTTGCCCTATCCCCCCCCCCCCCCCCCCCTACACACACACCCCATACCTTAACCTGGCCTATATAGAAGCCCTATCCTGAGGGCAGTTTCATCTTTAGCGGCCCATCAGTGAGTCTAAAACTATCAGTGGTTTCACAACCGCAGCTTGGGGAGTTCACATGGCCCTTATAGGTCATTGCTGTTTATGCTGCTTGCTTCACGTCGGCATGATGCAGATGGACCAAATATTTGTAGGTTGTGTCGTAAATATTGCGCAGAAATCAACATGTAATGGTTCCACTGAAAATAAGCTACTTTACAGCAATTTTTCACCAAGTAGGCCACCCTGTCAGCCTGGTCTTATGTGGACTAATAGAAGTTTTGCTGTAAGATTAGCAATTTTTCACCATGTAGGCCACGCTGTCAGTCTGGTCTTGTGCGGACTAATAGAAGTTTTGCTGTAAGCTATTTCAACTTGTTGACTTTGCCTCAGAGTGTAATGAGATAATTACTTACTTTCTAATTACTTCCTAATTACTAATTACTTTCATGAATTGATTTGTGTAGAAAAATATCAAATATCTACATCTATGGAGACTAAAGACAATGCTATAGCCTACATTAGCCTTTCAAATAAATGTGCTGCCTCTTTAAATAAATCTGGACCAGCTTTATACAGTAAGTCATGAAGTCATCATAATGACAAGCAATAAATAGTGAAATTAATGTGACACTAAGAGCATAATTGTTTTGTTTTAACATCTGTGTTTGAATCAGTGCTCTAACATCTGCAATCATATCAGTGCTCTAAAAATAGCACCAATCTCAATAATTGCTAAAATTGTTTCAATAAAAAATGTGGGTAAGGGTATTCGTGCTTTGTTTAACCATATGTAAAAATACTGTAGATCGTAGTAATGATGTTATATATACATACATATACAGTACAGTAAATAAACCTGTTCTTTGATCAGAAGACTTTATCCAGACAAAACATTTCGCCTTGCTTGTGGTTTAAGTACCAGTAGGCTGAGGTGCTTGAGGCTTTTAGACAAAAACCACATAGAACTGACTGCTATACATCTAGCCTTGCAAGACAGGAAGTGGTTTTTATGTAGCTTAGAGATTCTGTGCAGTGGACACACAAAATGATGCATTAGTATCACAAGAATAGATGCTGATTTAGTGAACAGGCCTTGACGATATATATATTTTTTGTAATTTGATTTATTTCGCAGGTATTTACTGCATAGATGGGCCAAGGTGTTCAAACAGTTGTCAGTTAGACAATAGTTTACAATGGATACAAGTATTCATGCAACATTTGTATATCATAGACCATCAATATATTGTGTACAGCTTTACAGAGCTGTTAACAGTGAATATCTCTGACTGAAATCAGGTATCAAGAGATCTTATAAATTGCACATGATATAAATTAAGAATTGATTTGCAAAAAAGTTGAAAGACAAATATGCCTAATGATAAATGTCTAAAGTCTCCGGAGACTCAAAAACACCTATGTGAGTATTCTTCATTGTCCCTCTTTCTTTGGATGTGAAGGAAGTATAGTGGAGGTAATGATTAGTACCGGTAATGATAACTCCATAAAGACTGAAAGGGCTACTCTCAATGTGTCCACTTGGAGGCGCTCATTCAGCATACAAAAAAACAAACAAACAGGCAAACAAGCCAACAGTGCAGGCACAGGCAAAACTGAGTTTGTCTTCATCACAATGGGCAAGAATATATGCAGGTCCCACTCCAAGGAACAAAACCAGAGGTGAACAAGACTGACTGTAAATGAGGACAACTGAGAATATCAAGTCAGCTGTCAGGGCCAGAATAGAAAGTTTGTCAAAAGTGGAATACCCACATTCCTGTTATAAATGTGATGTATTACAGTAATCTGAGTTTTGTTTTCTTCAATCTTTATATAGCACTTCTTTTTCTTATAAAAATATTATATCCTTACTACTATTCTTTAACATCTTAAGAATAATTTAGTTCTCAATGAGGTTGCCTTGTTTAAGTAAGGAGATTACAGACATTTTTAAGATGCATTGCACACGGAAAAAAGCTCTTTGTTAACAATCAACGTCATAATCTCATTTTGCTTTCATGTTCTTCCAATCTGATAACCAGTTAAATCCAAATTGTTTCAAAAATTGCTGACTGACCTTAGCACTAAAAACACAACTTAGCATCTTGGACGCAGCTATACATTACGAGTAACAATGATAAAAGTGGGGTACATTTGCAGCCAAATTGGTTGGCACCCTTACAGTATATCTTACTGGCAGAATGCTTTATTCCTCTGGTTGGAGACGTTTGCTCAAGAAATTAGGAAATTGCTTCAAATTATTTCAGAGATGTTAGTTTTCTTTTGTGGAGGGTACAACACATTTGGCCACAGCTGTATGTCGGTTTCTACTGTATCTTCACCCATTATCATTAGGCCTTTTTGCATAACCACACACAATAACCACCATAATCATTATCTCTGACACCAGGGGAAATCTCACAGCTTAAAAATGAGAGTGTTAAAACTTGCCCGTGATTCTACCCCTGAGGAGCAGGAAGCTGATATGGTTTTTCTGAAGGTGCAAATGGTCCAAAAGGGCCCGATATGTTTGTCTTAAAGGAGAAATCCGGTGTGAATCAATCCATAGCCCTGTTTTAGCGGTCACCAAGTGCTGTCGATATGAAAAAGAGTGAGAAAATGTGATACAATATACAACAGACCAAATAGTGAATCGGCAGCAAAACATTGACCAAATGGGGCACAGAAACTCACTTTCAGTTTCACTTTCCTACATCCCATTCATTGTAAGCTGCCAGTTTGCTATTTTTTCCCTACAGAGAGCACTCAGTGACCTTGAACAACAGGGCTATTGATTGATTCACACTGGATTTCTCCTTTAAGTTGAAAGTTAACCATTAACTCTCCAGACTAGGCCATACCACCGTGTGGAAGAAAGGATGGCACTTGATGTCAGTCACGCCACCACCACCAGAGCCCAAACGATAGCCAGCATCAAACTGCAGGAGCTGTAAGTCATGAGTAACATAAAGTACAGTTGTACAGTTGTTGAATACAGTAAAGTAATGCTGCTGCATCTGTGTGTTAATGTAATGTTAATGTATGGTTGCTATTGAAGGGTAACACTTTACTTGCTGTCAACATCCACAACGCATTGTAAACATATTGATGAAGGGTTATAGCGATTGTTAAGTACACTTTTTGCTTTATAATAAATTGTGATACTTCAGGCTGTAAAGACTTAGCCTGGGAATACCCATGCTGCCTTGCGTGCTCGTTCCGAACTGCACGGCAGCCACGAGACCATGGCCGAAATTTTTGCATGAATTTGGGAACCAATCACACAAGGGGGAGAGATGGCAAGACGATGTGCGAACTTTTGGACAAACGAAACCTGAAATCCCATACGAGAAAATGTATAGGTGGTCCCCAGACAAAATCTCACTTGACATTTAAGCTGGTGTTAGCCAGGCTAGAAAAAAATCTATGAGTGAAGGCATTATTATTTATACATGGTCATGTAGACTCAAGTCAGTCTTTGAGAATCATGAATCAGATCAGTCAGAATAATGACCACTTCAACACCTGAATGCGTTTATAATGCCTTATGCACATTTTAAGTAATGGTTAACAGAATTAATAATGTATTAATTTAACTGGATGGAGTGTACGGCAAGAGAGTTTGATTAGTTGTTTCCGTTGGGCTTCTGTTGTAAGATTCTATCTTAAAGGAACCATATGTAAGAAATAAATGTGAATTAATCATAAAATGGCCCTGATATATCACAAGACATTAAGGAATCATGATCATTTCAAATACTTTTATCACTGACAACAGTAATACTGTACAACCTGAATATTGCCATTTCAAAAGTGAATTTGCTGCCCTCAACTTGTGTTGTCATTGTGTGTTTACTATGTGTATATTATGTGTTTTGGCCTGTTGCGCCACCCTCCACCTATTTGATTTTGACAACCTAGCAAAATCTTGTCTGGGAGGAGGAGGAGAGGATATATGCTCTGTATTATTTTGAATGTGAATGCAGTACCAGTTTTTGGCCACAAACTTACATACTGTTCCTTTAACGTAGCAGAAATAGTTTGAGAATAGCATTGTCTTTGTTTTTATCATAGAAATGGTCTACATGTGTCCTGTGTTTGTGCGCGGATCTGAAAGGACAGGCCTTCCTTACCTCAGTGAGTAACGAGGCTGCTGCAGTACTCAGGTGGTCTGGAATGATGAGCTGAGTATGGGAGTCCACTCCTGTGGGGTGACACTGCCACAGCGGCTGTGGACAACAGTCATAATGAGGACCAATGTTACAAGCTCTGTTTGCAAATCTATGGTGGTTTTAAAAATGTACTTTCCAATATTTGGCTGTAGTTAAGACCATAATTACAGACTGAAACCTTTTGATTAATAATGATGAGGCTGCATGCGTTCAGTGGTAAATAAGAAGTAATTTGTGATTGTCTATGACTATGTTGGGAGGAAATGGGACTGTCCCACCACTACTGAGCAGTATCTTTCCTACATAGAGATTTCTGAGGATATGTCACTGTTAAAAGTAGTTGTTAGGGTATACAAAGTTCTATGAACAGTATTTTGGAACTTTTTTTTTTCTAACAGCTTGCAAAAGAGAAGTAGGTTATGAGTGAGAACATTAGTTACTTTGATCTCATGTAAGAACATCATTCAAAGGAGGCAAATGCTTTTACCATCCCAGTTAGAAGTTCATAGAGCAAGGCCCCCAAACTCCACCAATCACATGCCTCTGTGATTTTGGCCATTCCACCGATCTCTGTTGATGACATACATACATATAAAACCCACATGCATGATGCATCTCATTCTTCATGTCTCCACAAGGATTAGGCCTATTTAAAACGACTTACAGTAATGTAATATTACTCTGTGGGTGAATGTATAGCTTTTTTAGAAGAGCAAAAATAGATAGATAAATAGTCTCATGAACGTTTGTACAATTTTACTGTCTATCAGTAGGTCTAAGTACCCAGTTTTACCCACATAGACTATATGTCTCTTTGAACTGTGTAACTTGTACAGTAGTGTAAAATATTTGTTTGAATGTATGAATTTTAATGAGGGAATTAGCAACACCTGGGGAAAATTCAGGTTGAGAGTGTGAATATATTCTGTGATTGTTGTAATGCACATTTACCATCAGAGGGCAGTAGAAAGACATGGACATCAGAGACCTCAGAATTCTGTTATCATAGAGTAGGCTACTGTTCTTACATTGCTAAGTAATGCGTTTGTAGTTCTTTTTCTAGTCAGTATAAATAGCTCTGATTTGAGATATTGTATGAATTCCAAAGTTTCATACTTATGGTGTGAAAACCTTAGTGTTTCACTCTTTGATATGCATCCCTGTTTTTTTTACTTGTGGAGTGAGAGTGTTTTTGTAGGCCCATAAAAACTGAACAGAAATCAAAATAGCATACAATGAATCCCCATTACCTGGAGCACAGTACATCTGTTCCATTGCTTTGGGGCAAATCTTTGGCTGCACTTCACTCCATTGGCCAAAGTAAGTCAAGCATACCTTACCTGTCCAAAACATATCACATTCATTTTCATTCTCAGTAAAGACTTGTCACACAGAGCCAGGCCTGTGTGGTCATATGCAACTATCATTCTGTACAGTATATATAGATGAACATCTTTGAAGATACGGTATAGTTGTGGCAACTACAATAGCAAAGATGCCAATTTATGCCATAGAACCAACATAAAGAGGAATTGTATGCAAAATATATTTACCACATAAATCTGTCCCATAGTATATTTTGTTAACATTGACATAACCCACAGTAGAGTGTGTAGTGAACAGGCAGAAACATAAAAACAACATTAAATAACACCATATATTCACCGTGTGTATTTAGAAGGATGTTGCTTGGGTTGAGATCACAGCAGAAGATGCCCTGTTCATGAAGGCTCTCCAGGGCCACAAGGATTTGTGCTCCCCATGCCTGCACATCAACCTCAGGCAGTCCCCAGTGGCCATGTTTGGTGCCACCTCTGGGGCCCTGCCTCTTGAGCTGAGGTACATGGTACCAGCCATTGACCTCAATGACCTCTTCTGTGTCAAAGCCTTCCGTTTCGTTTTGAGAATAGGTGTCTCTGATGAGAGTAGTCGACGGCGATGAAACCGGGCTCCTTTCAAGTCCTTTTTCCAGAAGTTTCTCCTTGTCAGGTGGCCCCAGATTCTCCCATTCCTCTGTGTCCTTTGCTGTCTGTAGCCTTTCCACTGATGTCTCTCCTAATACCCTACCAGCAGGATCAGGCGTGTGCTGCATATGAAAATCGTGACTACTCAAGAAAATTTGAGAGCAAGAATTTCCTGAGGGTGATGTCCTATTGCACCTTGGATTAATGGCTTCGCCTTTTTTTATTTCTGAGTTCATATTCCTGGAGACCGACACTGGTTCCGGAACAGTTGTCCCCATCTTATTATTTGACATCTGCTCCTGAGCTGTAGAAGGAGAGTTGTTTGCTAAATTGGTTTCGTCTGGTCCAGTGTGATGCGTGAGGGTTTCTGTGTTGATATTCAGTGATTGTGGCTGATCTGGACGGGAGTGAAGACACACAGAGAGATCAGGTCTTTCATGAGATGTGAAAGGTGAAAGTTCATCTGGCGTCTTTGCTGTGTTTAACACCAATGTTTGGTTCAGGTTGGAATCCAGTTTCTCCAACTTGGAATGCTGCAGACACCCCGTCTCCTCGCTGTAGGAATGGGTTTGGCAGCTCTCCAGTCGTTGCTGTGCCTCATACCATGGCGCTGGGGAGGCAGCGTCTGGAGGTTCTCCCTCCGTGAGTTTGGTTAGCCTGATATTTTGACCCTCATCTTGTCCATATTCCCTGCTGATGGCTGGTGACGTGTAGCTGTTCTTTAGTCCGACCTTGTGCGGAGTACTGAAGCACTCAGGGTACTCTTTCGCAGCCTGTGCCCTGAGTTTGTGTAATTTAGAAAATAGCTTCCCCCCTGTACAGAACATAAATAACAGTGTTAGTATAATTATTATTCTTTCAACTGCTTGATACTATCATATTCTGTCAAGAGCGTATCTAAAATACAATGTCTTTTTTCATGATGACATTAAAACAGTTCACACTGTGATGTCCCACTCCTGGGACACCAGCAGTGTTAGGTGATTGAGTAATGGTAACCAACAGAGTTAACAGGTTTTAATATGAACAGAAACATAATCTGTAATAATATTCCAAAACATGACTGCAGTAGAAAGTCACAAAGTCCAATACCATCTCCTGATGTTGGTCATTCATTGAGAATCTGGTCTCACCTTTTACGTGTTCTAGATGGAGATAGACGGCATCCTCACTCTCATAATACCTCAGAAGCTTCACCATGAAGGGAACATTCAGGGGGATGATGGTGGGCCTATCGCGGCAGTTTCCACTCGATTTGGAGAGGCTCTGAAAACAAAAGGACGGAGATATTAATAGCATTTAGTGTCAGTTATTTCCGTGTCCACAACATAACAATGTTTAGATAGGACATCCACATCAAAGCCTGATGTGGCCTGATTTTTGTGGAATTTGTTGTTGGTGTTGCTGGACAGAATATACCTGTTAAAACTGAAATTGCTTTGGACTTGGAAGTTTAAAATAATAAAAAAAATACCTTTACTACAAACGTTTCCTTGTTAACCACACTCTGAACAGTCAGAACCTAGAAAAAGACACACTTCAGTAAGGAATAGATAGACAGGAACGGATCTACAGCATAGCAACTTCAGTAGGATGGCGATGTCTCAAAGGTAAAGAAATAGTAGACTAAATCTCAAATATTGCAGGAGCATTTATAAACAACAGCCCATAAACAATTAAGCTACAGCAATTATAATTTTGCATCCATTCAATAATGAGCTAATAGCAAACTTAGGCAAAGTACTGTAGATGCATGTACATCCCACCTCACTGAGGCCAGGTGCAGAACAAAACAATGTATCAATGAGGAGGAACCGTGTGTGTGTGTTTTTAATAAATCTTATCGGTTGGAGTGTGCAGACATCTACTTTCCTTCGTTCTCATTAATAGCAAACTTAAGCACTGAGAGGGATATCTGATAACATAAAGAATACAAACCTTTTCAATGATGCCAACAACCTTATACATCTTCAGATCCTCCACTGGTGAGTTCAGATGTCTCATTGGTCGAAACCTCAGACTGCTGTACCCCTATTGACCAACACAATAAGCATAATGACTAGATTCTTCTCTGTTCTTTTACCAATAACTATGCCTAGGTAATATTTATGTGAATGGCTGCTGGTGGCAATAGTGGTAGACATGATGTGTAACAAGTAGAAAGAAAACCTTCAGAGAAATATGACTGATTGCCCCCAGGACTGTAGTGGAGGCTAAACGCAAGCAAATGTTTACCCACATCTCAAATGTCATAAATGAGTTTATCCACTTCTACTGTAAGTACAACTTTCCAAAATCCAACTAGGCCTACATTGTCCATGTTTACCATCCAATACCACCACAACTGTAATACAAACATTGGACTATAACTTTGCATCAGACATTGCCTGAATGTCTTTTTTTTAAAAAAAAATATCTGACACTGCATGTCACGGCCCATTTTACAGTGATCACAGTATTCATAGTTCTTTCATCTCAACCACCACAGCCCTAGTTACCACGGAGACGTCAATGCAACAGTGAGGTCAGCAGACCTCAGTATCAGTAGAAATGCAGAGTTGCCCCGTACCTCCATCTGAGATCCTCCCTTCCGGTTGTTATTTTGTAGATGGGAGATGAATATATCTTCAGCTCTCTTGAGATATTGGGTGGTTTTTCGCTTGACTGCTTCACGCTGCTCCTTATTTGGGTCCACTAAACAAAAGACAGTAAGTGTGTGAGAGCTGACTGGTTTGAATTGTTACTTTCAGTTTGCACAGTAGTGGTATTCAGCCTGTAGTCAGAGCACTGTCCTTCCCTTATCTGGGCCTATATGACACAGTGAACAGGGATTGGTCTAAAATGTCACTTTCAGTTTTCACATTAGTTGTTGTTTTCTAGTATGGTAGAGTGTGTGGGATGATATCCAACAGTGTGAAGACTTGTGTCATCTCTGTAGATGCAGATGTTTTATTGAAGTGTATGGGCTATACTGTATAGGTGAAGCCTGTACAAATCATAGGACATCAAATGATGAGGGGGACATGATGATATAACATTTCATGATATTAAATTATTTTCCCATTAAATGTATATTGTGTTGTACCTTGAATTCCATTTAGCAGCAAATCAACTCCCTTCTTGTAGTAGTTGAATGCGGCCTCGTAGTCCTCGCTGACCTCTCGGTCGAGTGCCATGCGGATTTGCCTGGCCGCGTCCACGAGGTAATCCCTTTTGGCCATGACTGCCCAGTCTCAGCTCTCTGGAATTCCACGGGAAACTAGAAGTCACAGCGGACCACCCTGAGGGAGGAATCTGGGTGTCTGAAAGTGTTTTTAGGTTTGGCCGCATGTCCAGGGAAAGGGTGTCCTATTATCAGCTTCTGGATACAGTCCTTGATGTCTAGAAGTACTGTAGAGGCCACAGGACTTTGGCTGCAATAAAGAAAATATAGATTTTTGTTTTCTGAATGCTTCAAAACAGCCAGCACAGTCTCAAAATGCATTACATAGGTCTAAATGAACTTTGCAATTTTGTAACGCATCACAAAATTGTAGGCTACAGTAAGCGTAGCTCAAAGCTTTACTCTTTTTACTGTACATTTCCATTTATATTTGGTAACTATAAACACTTTTAGAGATCACCCAGCTTGTCACAGCATTGCATATGATGTGGATGAAGTGTCAACTACTATTTGAGAGTTTGAATAACTTAGGGGAGGAAACATTGCCCTTACTAGTGTTGGTAGTGTTTTTGGAATAGACATCCAAAATGTTAACATTTGGGCACATTCATGTTTACACGTGAAGAGAAAATGCAGAAACCACAAATCACAATGCTGTTATCACAACAAATCTTTGCTGTTTTTTTTTTTTTTTGCAATTGCCAAGACTGACCTGCTCTACTAAGTCTTAAGTAATTAACTTTATATACACAAAGCATACATAAAATACACTTATAACTAAACATTGCTCCCATCAGAAACGCGATACAAAAATTAAAATCAGTTTCTGGAAGACACTGCCATGCAAATGCCACACCCATTTACCTATTACCAAAACTCAGAGTGTATGCTTAGACACTTGTGGATAAAAAGTAGAGCTCCAACAGTAAGAAAGCCATGTAATGAGGATACAGTATAACTTGGTAGATATACGAGATCATTGTGTGTTTTGACAAAATAATTTTCTGTTGAGCTTTAGTAAAAGAATATAGGATAAATGTATTGTGTGAAGGACAGAGGTTGTGTTAGATCTAAAGAGTATTTGTCCTAGTTATCTGAAGTACAGTTCAGGAGATTGTAACTATTTCATTTCATTTCTAAATAGATTGCATTTCATTTGCATTTTTTCAATCAACATTGAAAATCATATGTTAAGCTTTAATCAAAATCATATCGTATGATTATTAAAACCTGCTACAATAATATGGAATATTCATTTCTGATATTTTGGCAGTCTGATATAAATTTGCAAAAAAATTAATGAGAGTGAGACATGGAAATGAGAATTCATGTCTCCTTGGTTGGATATTTATTAACCAAAATTAAATCTCAATTAATCATCAATCAGGAAACCTCTATAGCCTAGACATGGACCCTTGCCAAGGAATCAGTGTTCAGCACACAAGAAAGCACATGTCTGCAACCTTAATGACATATAACATTCTTCATCTAATATTACATATGTTTTCATTTCTGAAGTAGCACTACACTTTTATTACATCTGCATGATACAAAGGTCAAATTGTTAGCATCTAGAATCTGATGGCTCTGCATTTCGCTATTACATAATGCATTGTGCTAAGACACTCAGTGACAAGTAAGCTAACATGTCTTAGATACTGATAGCACAGTGCAATGAAACCATTTGACTTCTCTATTCTGTTTAAAACCACAAGATGGCCAAAGTAGCCTCCATGTCACATGCAAACACATACACATACCAGGATATTACAGGTTATCCTGTCATTTTCACAGCAATATTCACTCAAACAAATCCAAATACAAAAAAATATGAGATGGATTCTCACAACTCTCTTTAATATGTAAAAGCAGAACTGAAAGCAAAAGGGAAAAAAGACACTCTGATGAAACCCTCCACTACCAATACTACCAAACAATGACCATATCAAATTACAAGACCTTCCTGACAGAGACACACGCATAAAAGGATACATCAACAACAGACACGGCACAATACGATGCACAGTACCTCCTTTGAGTCTCCCATCATCCTACACCCATCACTGATTCACCACCAACAACCGTACTGGGAGGTGCCCACAGATGTGAGGGGTGGGGTGTGACACACATTATCAAATCCTATTGGCTAGTGATTCCATCACATCACCCTTTCCTCTCTCATTTAAAGACACAGAGCCAGATGCCAGATTTATTTCTACAAGAGAAAATAAATATGCTTCTCCTCTGTGCATAATCCTATACCTAGCCAATACAACACAAGTGTTTTGTTTTTGTGAGGGAAATATATTTATGATAAACAGAACCTATGAAGGCTGTACTATTGTCACATGGATTGACTAAAGTCATCCTCCTAAAGAGACCCACAGAGAACAATAACATTAATGGAGGGTTGTAACACTGTGCAGCAGATGATGATATTGGGGGCTGGGAGGTAAAAGGGGCTGATGAGCCCCTCCGAGTGCACTGAACCACATGGTATCGAATTACACTGGGGCTAGACGATCCTCAGCCAATCAGAGCGGGAAGGGAGCATGATGCTGATCAGAGAGGAAACTGTGTGTAGTGTGTGTCTCATGTGGTCCTTCAACTGTGCTGAGGTCACGTACACTCACCTCAAATAGTGTAGTCATACAAGCCGAACAACGTACAGGAAATACATGATGTTTTATTTTATGAATATTGTAGTAATGACATTTTATTATTTTTTTTGGACATTTTATTTTTTATATTTTTTTGCCTTGTCATCCATCATTCCATAACCTCACAATAAACCATCTTTTCCTCAAGATTACAACTGTGACCCTTACACAAGATCTACATTTTTACCATTCAGCACACTGAAAGTGATTTCCTTAGTATTTATATCTGTCAATCTGTTTAATTTGTTACCTCCTGTATGTGTGTTTAATTTTATATTTAATTTCCTCCTCCCACTCTTTCCTGTAACCCTTCATTATGATCTTTCCTAGACAGGCCAAAGTCATATTAGTCCCCCAACAGTTATTAGTCACAAGCCCTCATAGAATAGCCTCTCCATGTACCTCCATTCAGTCCACCGGCTGCAGTATTCCCATTATTACTGTCCAACATGACAAACTAGATAACTGCAGTTACTGAAAAACATGAGTAAGAAGTTTTCAGATGACTGAAGAAGGAACAAATGAGTGTGTGCCCAAAAGAATTTTCACTTTAAAGAGAGCTTTGTTATTCACATCTATCCCACCACCTTCACTTTGCCTGAGCTTTCTTATCGACATGCTTTTTGACTTTTTTCTTCTTCACCTTTGTACCTTTAGCTTTATTCAGGGCAGGCCTTGACCTGGTCAGGTGGTTGGCGGTTGGGCTGAGTTTGTAAGAGTCTTTGCCCACGTTGGAGATGGACAGCAAGCCCTGAGCAGAGGTGGGTTTGACGTGAGTGTAGGGGGGGGAGCCATCATGGAGGTTTGGCTGGGAGCAGGAGCGCATGGCGAGGGCGGATGGCGAACACTGGGAGGCGCTGCCACCTATCATGGGCAGGTGAACGTGCTCGCTACTCAGGTTGGTGACGGAATAGCGGCTGCTGTTGGACATGATGATGTGGTGCCAGGAGCTGAGCGGGGTGGCAGAGAAGTGCTGAGGCCCATTGGAGTCATCTTTGGCGCCCCCTGGTGACATGACCAGGGAGCCGTGGGGGGTGACGGCCTCCACAGCACTCTGAAAGGTCTTCAGGATGCGCTCGCTCTTCTGCTTCTCTTTCTTCTGTCTTGACTCCACCTTGCGGAGCTGCCGGCGATGGTCTCTCATCATTTGTTTTCTGGTGTCAGCCAAGCCCCTTATTAGAAAAAAGAGAAACTTTACAAACTATCAGGGTCATTTGTGGAGTACATTGAGCCAAAGTCAGGGGGTGAGTTTAAATGGCAGTGAAGGGAAATTTCAAATAGGCAATTTATGTTTAAATGAGTATCTCTTTGACTCTAGCATTCAAGTACATTACCTGTAGGCTATTCAGCTCAGGGCTGAACCGTCACCTCACAGTGTGTTAATTCTGTGTAACAATATACCTCGTCTGCCCTTCCTTATCCCCCCGTGAAATAAAATATACAGAATTCTGATTGGATAGCAGGGTGTGTGTTTATAATGCACACCTACAGTATGAGTCCGGTGTATGTCAATTCACGGATGGGATTAATGCAGAGACTGAATTTCCCTCATGGGTTCAAAAGAGTATACAGTAAACTTGGCTGCTGCTCAAAAGCAGACCATATGCAGTATATCCAGCCCTCATACTCACCTGTAGTCTACCATGCCTGTTCTCTCTCTGTCCAGCCTCTGGATCAATTCCTCAATCTGGAACCGGTCCAACGGAATGCTGGATTGCTGGAGTGAAAGAATGATTGGTTTAATGCTTCACATCCAATATCTAATCTGATACTTATGCTTAATAGTAATGTAGGCTGTGTTTTTTACATTTTACACATTAGCCTATTATGTTAAGATAAAGTATTCTGAAAGATTAGGTAATTCCTAAACAGCATACTCATGAAAGGTTGGGTGAAAGGTATGTAATTGTAACTCACAATAATCAACAAAAACAGTTGAAGTGGTTGAAGTGTATAAACTATTGATTGTAAATTATGGGCCACAAACCTGAACAGCCTTTCTGAAGTCTGACACTGGGACACGCATTGTTCCATCCTTGTCAATGTTCCGGAAGAAATCCCACAAACGTAATTTGCGCTGGTCAAGGTAGTCCTTGCATCAGGAAAGAAAACATATTATTGATCCACTGAGATACCCACACATGTGTAGGATATAGCCACGGTATACTCATGTTAATCAATACTGAATTTGTACCTGAATGACTTTCATTGGATCAAGGCGTTTTGGCGGTTTCTTAGCTATAAAACCACCAACACCCCCATACTGAACTTGAAGGTTGGGGTGTTCTTGACAGGTAATATCCAGTAGCTGCACAAAATTTTCATTCACCAGCACATTCTAAAACCGAACAGACGGCCAAATGAAAACAAACTATATAACTTGGAAGAACATGGAGGAATGTTGGTACATTGTGTGAAATGCAAATACAGTGTAGGTTTATTTTAACTTTGCTCATTTTAACTTTGTTATGCTCATGGACACGCAGGACTAATATTAACCAGCAAAATAAAGTACAGCCATTTCTAGCAACTAGATTGCTTGCCGTTTTATGCAGGCCTAGTTGCAGTTTTAGGCCTAAGCTTTAATGTTTTGGACTGAACATCTACAATGGAGTGTTTTCCACCCCCTCAAAGACTTTAAATGCTATGATGATGAGAAATAGTATAAGGGGACTCACACAAATATTGACCTCTTCTAAACCACTTTTGGGTGTGTTCTTGATAACATGGATCAAAGCCAGTGCCCCTTCCACTGTCAGAGAATTATACGCCAGCTGTTGATAGAATGCGCATGAGGGCTCTCGTTATTTGAGGAAGTGAGTACAGTCTGGTTTACAAAATCATCAACCAACTACTGTACAGTATAATTATAGGCTTTGTGGAACTTACACATTTACAGCCTACTAGGCTAACTCTGATGCATATTCTTAAGAAAAAAAAATCCATTACCGTCTTGTATTTCATCTTTCTTCCATTCCCCTCCCCTATCTTCAGAATTGTTTTTTTTTTTTTTAGTTCAGTATTCAACTTTTGACAAGCAATTTTCTCCCCTCAGTTAAATATGGAGCTAACCACCCCCCTTTGCAATGGAGGGTTTCTAGCTATAAAATTCAGGGCCGTACCCTCACATTACCCTTATCATCATATTATACAATCACATGAATCAACTCCATGGGCTGGCCACTTACTCATCCCATACACTCTCACTCACATGGAGAACTCTAAGGGTCTCGTTAGCTTCAAGGCCCTTGCAGAACATGCCAACTCCTTCATTAGTGATCCTGTTGTTGTTGAGATTCAGATGCAGAAGAGTGTTATTGAACTTGAGGGCCTCTCCAAGAGCTAGGGCCCCCTCATTGCCAAAGCCATTCCATGACAGGTCCAGGTACTTCAAGGTCATATTCACCTGGTCAAGGTCATGATATATGAAAAAAGATGTATCCATCATTTTTCCTACTGTATGGCAATTAATTAATTAACTCAGTAAAGTTTATGTTTGAAGGTACAAAACATTATAACGGTAATATGACCGATGAATATGTTGAAAGGAAATATCGATGGATTGATGGATTCTGACAGTAATGTCCCTTCCACCTACTGTATGCTAAATCTACACCCTTGGTGTAGCATAAACACACCTTGAGTCCGGCACAAAATGCCACAGCTCCCTTCATTCGCAGATGATTCCAGCTCAGGTCTAGTGTCTCCAGACCTTCGTTGTTGGCTAGATTTGAAGTCAGATACCACAAGTTGACCATATTTTAGCCATTCTGGTACAGTTTGAAAATCTGTAGAATAACTGAAATATCTCTACTTCACCTAACATTTGGCCCAGATGATCTCCCCCACGCCCACCAAACTGATTGTGACTTAAATCCAGTTCTTTTACTCTGTAGTTATTCTGTTAAAACAAACAACTTATCACCTGAATGTTCCTAAAAAGAATCTGTATTGGCATGCACACTAACTTACCGCCAAGGCATCAAAAAAGTATTTGGCATCATCCTCAATGAAGCCATTCCCTGGTGAGACAGGAAAACAAATAGCCATATGTTGCACCATAGTCTCAAATTTACTACTCTTTAGGATTGGTTGGAATTTGTCCTCACCTGAAAGTTTCAAGGATTTGATTGAAATGTTTTCCAGTAAGAGCTTTGCAATGCTCTCAGCTCCGGCTGACTGAAGGTGGTTCTTGGAGAGATCCTGAATGAATCAATCACAGATTTTAGTTCTGGCGATTGAATTGACAGTGGCTGATAGGGTATATTACTATAAGTCTGACATATTACAAATATACATAGATGGTACCATGAACATTATTAAGTAATAACTGATAATGAAACTAGCTCCATGTAACCAACTCTCACCAGATTCTGGATGGTAAAATTTGCTCTGAGCATTTCCACAAGATACTTTGTCCCTTCAGCTAAGAGATGATTGTCTGCCAGCTCTAGAGTTGTGATGTTCATATCAGTCTGCATATAACCAGAGAGATTTCTCATTAGACCACAAATTTTGCGTCACAATATTTCAAGTAGAGGGTTAAGATTATGATTTGATTAAGATATTGTTGTTTAGTTTATTTCATAGTGAAAGTCTATTGCAGTACTGGGACATATAATAATTCATATTATATTTAATTGAATATCAGTAACTGATTAAAAATATATTGAAAAACTGTGAATTCACCACAAGGGCAATGGCCAGTGATTTGGCCCCCAGGGGTCCCAGGCCATGGTGTGTGAGGTTCAGCTGATCTGAGCCCAGGTGACGCAGGAAATAGGAGACAGGGACTACATCGACCAGTTTGCAGGCTTCCAGGTATAGTTCTTTGATTGACATGTCCTTTCTACTCTTTTTGACTTCTGGTTGGGGGGTGAAAGCATGAACCTTTACTAGTGTGTATAGACAGTATAGTCTAATAGTATAGTATAGTATAGTGTAGTATAGTCACATAAGGTCTGATAATATGCTCAGTGTCACAAATATATCCTTGCTATATGGATGCAATATTTTATACAAAGTGCAATGTGGCACTTTGCACAGTGACATGTGAATCATACAATGCATAAGGATAATGTTTGTCCTGTTTGTAGTCTTACCCTCAGTCTCCAGATCTGTGTCCCATTCATCCTCCTCCAGTTGAGGGACTGGGGGTGAGATGTCGCCATCTGTGAAGCTAAGCGAGTCCAGCGACAAGCAGGCCTGGTCAATTTCCTCTTGCTGCTTTTCCATTATGGGTAGCATTCATGCTTTGCAGGATCACATGCTGTTATACTGGTTCTTCTCTGTGTCTTCCATCAAAATTAATGGAATAGATTCTTAGCAACCGTGACTTGTGTGAAACCCAAGCTACCTTTTTTGTCACATCTTGCACTGACCAATGGAGAAAGCATCATAAATAATTTACTCGAGGTGTTGGGTTAAGCCACTGGATTCTTGTTCATCTTCCATATACCAGTTAATTACTCACTTGAATTGTTGAAATGTATTGGATTGTGTTTTGAAAAACAGAGAACTGTTATGTTTAACAATGTACATGAATTTAGGAGGGGGGCTGTTATATTAATGGAAGGGCAGAATAACTGTCGTCCCAGTAATAGAATTACATTCAATGCAGTACACTGTTGTACACTACTCCCTTGGTTCTCAAGGATGGGACATTATATGGATTCTGTGTGCAAAAGTGAAGTTTTAATGTTGTTCACTGGGGCGATGATAAACAGGTGCTTGATAATTCCCCACCGTATAAAGCAGGGAACGACGGAAAAACTTTAGAACCACTACCTGACAGCAACATCTGCTGTGTCTGTTTTGGCCCATTAAAACCTCTTGTCCAAGTGTAAAAGCATGCACAACTGAACAGATTAGAGAGAGGGTGGGTGTCAGAGTAAACTCTGTCATGATAAAGCATGCATCCACTTCAAGGTTAAGCAGGTTGGCATTCACTTGACTATGTCATCCTTGGAGGCAGCGAAACAGAGATGGAGTGATTGAACATCCATGATCCATTAACAACACAACCCCAGTGAATATGCACATGCATTAATGCATTGTCATAGGTTATTTTTTTATCATATGATCTTAATAGTTTTGCTAATCGTCTGTTTTACTAGTGACTCATCAAATATGGCCTGCTATTCAGACAATAAAATATGCACACAAACGTGACCAGGGTGCCATACTGAGGAAAATCCAACATGGACCGGAACATGTGCACATCTGCAAAATTGACAAAATTAAGACAGTGTGGAATTACCCTGTGTGTCATTTTGCTCAGAAAGACTGTAGCCTAAGCTTACATACTTTGGTTTTGAATTTTTAAATGGGAAGATCATTAGGCCTATTCTACTTTTATTTTACAAAACCATACCCATCTTGTGAGTTTCAAGATATGTAACAACATCAAACTTCCTGTAAACTTCAACAATGCTCCTTCTGTTGGCAGTTTCAAATCTAGATTTATGCTTTCACCTAGAGATTCACTTATCTTTCTTTTAATCTGTAGACACATTGTATCTTTTGGTGCTTTACTTCTTTCATCTATAGTTCTTAGCTTCTATTTTAGCACAGCACATTGAACTGCCTTTGTGTATGAAATGCGCTAATAAACTTGCCTTGGCTCACCTTTACTTGCCTTGAACATCAATCGCACTTTTGACCTTTCGGTCTTCACGTTGTAAACGGAGGGCTTTTATTTTGACGAGTCCATGGTCTCCCTTTGCAGGAAAATGCTGCTGCCGCTGCTCTGATTGCGCTCTGACACACCATGTTGGGAAGCGTTTTGTTCTATGCGCTGTATCCATTTACTCGCGTTGTCATCAAAGTTTCAGGTAAAATATAACGGCCTGAAATGACAACTCCGTTGACCATTGTTAACTGGTTATGCAATACTTGTGTTGTCGACATGTGAAGTAGTGGAACTATAATCATAGTCGGTGTTTGAGCACGGAAACTTGCCATATTTACGTTAACGTTAGCCTGTTTGCTTCTGGCTGGTTGACCCATTGGCGTGAATTTTAGTTGACGGCAGCCCAAAACAACACTTTAGTGAGAAATCATTACGACTATTGTGCCTACTCTCTCTGTTGTTAAGTCACTGGCAGAACGACACTAAACACATGCCCATTAGCAATCAGTTTAAAGGCGAACTTTTGCATGGGTAACGTTAAAACTACAGGGTTTGATTAGCAGAGATTTGGCTAGCTATCTTATCTTGCGTCATGGACTGCACAGTGCACGTGGAATTGTTTTGAAAGGTAACTGGTGTTATGCTGGATATATTTCACACTGCTCCGCATGGACATGCTCATGATAAAAGTGTGTTGCCAAATTCTACAAACATCGACATCTTGTTTGATACTGCTGAGCCACCTGACAATAATATACCTAAAGGTAATGTCTGTGTGTTGATTTTCCAACAGAGTCTCTGGTGAAGGCGGCCTCCTCCGTGCTCATGAATGGGAAAGAGCAGTGTGAAACTGGGGGAATGCCTCCACGGAGCTTGACCAAACATCAGTGTGCTCTGTTGGATGAGTGGCTAGGTCAAAGCAGTCTGATGCATAAAAGCTCAGAGAATACAGTAGCAGACGGTGAAAGTAAATGTCTTGAGGAGATGGAAGAGAAAATGGAGAACGAAGAATCTCCAGTTGACAGTGGGTGCATCACCCGTCCTGCCAATGAAGACATTTTCAGGGATAGAAAGGCAGAAGGAATTGGGCCAGAGACAGAAGGCAAAGTGCAGAAAGCTGTAGTTCAACCAGACAGCGACATGTTATGTAGTGACACATCAAGTAGCACTGTGACTGCAAAGGGAGATGGTCTTCAGGAAGAAGTAAAGACACACAAAGATGTGGAAATGATGCCTGTAGTTACTCCAGAGCATGTCTCAACTAATGATAACCAAGAAGAGACAGGTTTAGAAGCCCGTCTTCCTCAGGCAGATTTAGAAATACATCCTCACACTGACTCCAGCGATGCTCACAGACCTCCCATGACTGACTGCCCTGCCATGGATCTGGGAACACTACTAACTGAAACCCAGGCGTGGGGCAGTCACACCCAGTTTACGTCCCAAGGGCCCCAAGCAGAGGTCCCTGGGTGGCATTTCCCAGTAGGGCATGGGTTGACAGACATGGTGTACCGCCCTTATTGGCAGTTCCCAGCCATGAGCTACTATCCAGCCCTACAGGAGAGCATGGAGTTTGAAGGTGTGATGTGATCAACTTGCCATCATGTAGAAATAGCTCTTCATGTGGTAGTGAGATTGAGCCTCAAGTAAATTCTCAAGTAAATTACATCAGCAGTATGACTTAGATGTTGTTCACCATCTGCATCACTCACACTGGGGAAAATTAGGTCAAATTATCTTTTCTAAAAGGATACGGAACACTCTTTGAAACACTGAAGTAAAAATATTATTCAGAATTTAAAATATTGGTTAAATTATGAAAATTTTGGCATCTCATAATCTAATAATAATAATTGGGCAGCCATGTCCGACTTCAGGCTTGTAACCAAAGGGTTGCCAGTTTGACTCCTGAGCAGTGGATCATGGCTGAAGTGCCCTTGGGAAAGGCACCTAACCCCTCACTGCTCTCCGGGTCCGGGTTAGTGTGTACTTCACTTCACTGTATGCTGTGGGTGCCACTAATTTACAATTGGGTTAAATGCAGAGGCCAAATTTCCCAAACAGGATCAAAAGAGTATAGATTATTATTTTATATTATTTATTTCTTATTATCTCTGTGGTTATATTTAGTTGTCTTTCGCATGAGCACATATACTGTATTTACTGTATTTTATTTTCTCAGTACTTGCATACATCTCTGTTTAGTAATGTGGCGAGTGTGGGAGGATCTACTTGTCCCTCAAGATGAAGCACCCAAGGCGACAGACCAAGACCCGGAGTCTGTGTTTGAGTTCACTTTCATGACCTACAATATCTTGGCCCAGGACCTGCTGGAGGGTAACTCTGAGCTCTACATACACTGTTCAGAGAAGGTACTAGTCTGGAAGGCTCGCCTGAGGGGGATAATCCTGGAGATTCAAACCTGGAGACCAGATGTAAGTACAATGTTGTCACTGTTGTGGCCAATTTAATGTTTACTGCAGTGTATAACAATGTTATTTTGCTGGTGTATAGAATGCTTTTAAAAATTGTTCCTTTGTGCTGTGTGGGTTTTGTTTGAGAAAGTATGGGATATTCACTAATATGGGATATGTGAGCGATATTTGATTTCATGTCATCACTCATTATAGCCACCAGGCCTTCTTTTCATTTACCTGAGACAGTGAACCAATCAAAAACAGGCCTTTACCCCAACGCGATTGAGGCAGGCTTAAGAAAAAACAACAGAGGCATTTTGATCCCTCAGAGAAGTGGGAGATTACCGCTAGTTATCCAGACAAAGCTCAATCTCAGATTAAGGTAGCCTAATTGGTCACGGAAAATCAGCTACAGTAGGTGTTTACAGCTAGACTCTAGAGCTTGGTGATGTGTAGTTGCCTTGTTGATTTCTTGCAATGTTGTGTATTGTCAGGCCTGGAGTACTGGAGTGATGTACTGTATGTTAAACAGTCAAAAACAATATGGTTGTGTCTAGATTCTGTGTTTGCAAGAGGCCCAGGAAGACCACTTCAAGAAACAGCTACAACCCGTCCTCAGTGACATGGGTAAGCGCAGAACACCGTGCATATGAAATGTATAGACTAGTAGTGGATGTGAACTTTTTTAAGAAGAGTCAATGTCCTTTGATTGAACTACATAACATGCATATACCTGTTTATAGAATAAATAAGTCCAGTCAAACCAGACTAACCCTAACCATTCTAAGCATCTCTAGAGTGGGTATATCCCCACAACATACCACAGCAGTAGGTTTATCCACCAAAAACCCCACTCCCATTTGTGTTGTATTGATTGCTTAAAGGAATTCTCCGGAGTGAATCAAACCGAAGCCCTGTTGTCTGAGGCTGCCGAGTGCTGTCGATAGGTATCAGAACTACATCAGTAGGTACAACGTAGACCGAATTCGAGAACTAGCTGCTACCGCTAACTGATTAGGGCATGTGAAAACGAAACCATAGCGAAAAAAGACATGCCCTAATCAGTTAGCGGTAGCGGCTAGTTCTCGAATTCAGTCTACGTTGTACCTACTGATGTAGTTATAGCAGCTGACTTGCATCACCAAGTCTCTCGTTTTCCTCCCTCCCAAGGCTACACCTGTGTCTACAAGCGGAGGACGGGGTCCAAGACAGACGGCTGTGCTGTGTGCTACCAGAACAAGCGCTTCTCTCAGCTCTCTGTGAGTCTGCTGGAGCTTCGCCAGGAGAAGTGCGAGCTGCTTGACCGTGACAACGTCGCCATTGTTTTACTGCTACAGCCAATCACCTCTACAGACCATGATCAGAGGAGCACCCCCATCTGTGTGGCCAATACCCACTTGCTGTTCAATCCTAGGAGAGGGGACATAAAGCTCGCCCAGCTGGTGTTGGTGCTAACAGAAATAGATAGCGTCGTGAGACGCTGTAAGGCCATTGGACGGGAATGTGAGGTCATCTTCTGTGGAGACTTTAATTCCTTTCCCAACATGCCACTTTACCAGTTTGTCAACACAGGCCAGCTTTACTACCATGGCTTACCAACGTGGATGGTGAGCATCCATTTGATCGCTATTATTGCTTGTTTTGTTTAACTACACTTTTACTGTTTTGTATTGTCAAAAAGATGAAGCAGCTTTCTTTCTGTGTGTGGCCTCCTGTAATCTCTTACGGGCAGATATCGGGACAAGAGGACCTGTCACACCAGATGCATCCCAGAAGACTCTACGCTCCACTTTTGCCCAGCTGCCTCGGCATCACGGACAAGTGCCAGTATGTAACTACGTGCCAGGCTGAGCCACCACCATCAGGTTAGAAGGTCTCTGTAGTTGTGTGTCAGTTTTAATAATGGAAAGTTCCGTAATAAATGGGCATTTATCCACAGAAAATGTCCATTTATTTTGTCTCGTTTGTAATGGCAATAAAATGCAATCATATTTGTATGATGTCAGTAATTGCCTGAAATTTTTGGTACAATTTTTTCATGCAAGTTCTACAAGATGGTGCTTAAACTTTGTATAATCATTCACATTAAGAAAGAAAAAGTCAAATTTTCTGTGGAACTGCCCTAATATTTTAAGAATATCAAGAAGTGAATGCATCACTTTCTTATGTTTTTGCAAAGATTTTTTTTGTGTGCCAAGTGTTTTCTGATTTCAAAATGCTAGTATTTTCTCTGTGCTTCAAATCTTAATTTTCAGATGTTTGAAAATGATGTTGCTAGTGATCAGTTTTACATGAGGGCTTTCTGTTATTCTTTCTTGGCAGGAAAATTAAAGTACAGTCAAGACTTCCTGCTCAATCTACGGTACTGCAAGGCAGCTTGTATACGGCCTAAAGATATGGAACTCATAACTGGAGTGACAGACAATGCACCAGGTAAATGCACTCAGTCCAAATTAAATTTCCTATACTCTCGTTGTGGACGGAATACTATAAATATTGATGCGTCATTGCCAGTTATGATTGTGTTAACTCCTTGTGTGAAATATTTTTGGCACGTTCTGCGATTGGTTGTTGATGTCAACATCAAGATCTTAATCAGATCTTCTCTACTGAGTATCCGCATCAACATAACTAGAATAGTATACAGCAGACCGGAGAAATTTTCTTAAATGAAATGTACATTGGATGATTATAATTCTCTGCCATAGCATTGTTCTGGACTATTAAATATTATAACCTCCTTCTTTTCTTTTTTAGAGCATTTTGAAAAGCAGCCATGTGGTCAGAAGTATGTATAATTATATAATCCTTACATATGTACTGTAGAATGCTTACAATATATGCATGTAAATATATAGAATGATATGGTAATATATGTGTAATATAATGCTTAGATGTGCAAGTATAGAATTCTTACTATTGAGTCTTTTTCACTGAATGTCCCTGATGTGAGGTGTGTACAATGAAATTCTGTTTTGTGTTTTCAGGTTCAGGAACATAGTCTGTCATTGTCTGAACTTGACTTCAGCATACAGCCACACAATTACGGGAACAGGCAGGCCTGAGGTGACAACAGTGCACTCCAATGCTGGAGCAACAGTGGATTATATCTTCTATTCCGCAAGAAATGTACATACCAAAAGTCAAACAGGTCAGCCAAATGCTCTGTCATACTAAAACCCATACTAAACTGAAAAATCCAAACAAAACAAAGGATATTTAAATATGTGTGTCAAGTTAAATGCACAACCATATCATACATACATACTGTAAAGTGAATGTCTTCATTACTGCTTTGAGAGAATTATCTTATTACTGCATTATATAATTGTGTATGTTTTGTTTTTCTATTTAATGTCCACACAGACAACAGACCGCATGGAGGCCTGGAGCTGATGGGAAGATTGGCTCTCCTGTCAGAGGAAGATTTGTGGGCTCTGAGAGGTCTGCCCAATGAGATCTTTCCCTCAGACCATCTTAGCCTATTGGCCAAATTTCGGCTACACGTTAACCCACTTTAACTTGACTGATTGGCTGGATTGCCTTTACGGACTGCAGACACGCACACCACATATCACAACATTATAATGGTTTCAGCAAATTTACAGTTCAAGTCAGACGTTTTGAAAAAATCTTGTTCAAATTTCTTAACAGTCTGTCCATATATTTGTGTTCAAGCTGCATTCAGGTATTTACATAATTCCAAAAAGAGACATTTTTCATCCAGTTGGATGAGTTTTTTGTTCCCTTTTTAAAACAGTTTTATAGTTGTCTTAAAACCTTCAGACTTTTATATTTGCAGTGGTTATTTGGAGGAACTGTTGAATTGGCTCATCAATTTGACAGCTATTATATCAATGGGGCGAAAAGAATCACTCCTTTTGCAGGATTTTAAGACTACTAAACTCTGCTGGCACCAATGCTAATTTTGTTTAAAACAAAAAAAAACAAAAAAAAGATGACAGACTGGATGTTTGTTTCAGATTGTATGAATCTCATGGAAATACTATTTAAGTGAAGTCAATTTCTGAGCCATCCTGATGTTTTGCGGTTAGAAGATTCATTTTTTTTATGTCTATGAAAATAATTTGTTAATAAACATATAATTTTCCAGGAAATCTGCCTTCACATCCATTTTGGAGGGCAAATGCCTCTTATCCTGTATGTCTAGCGTGCCTTTTCGTCTACATTTAGAAATGAACAACTGGCTTTTTCACACAGTGACATTCAGATTTAAAAGTTCAAAGGGAAAAACTGCCCTTCACATTTAGCAGTGTTTGTCAAATTTAAACACTAATCTGGCTTTATCCTTAACACATCGCTAATCCTGTTTTCGTAGTATGCCCACCAAGTGACAATTTCAATCCCTTTAACATGTTTGGCTTCAAAACTAATCAGATTGTCAATAATAAAGAAGCAGACACATGTTTGTATTACAATTCTATTTTGACCCACTACAGGTATCTAACAGCACAGTGTGAAGACATCTCAAGAGAATACAACTGAAAAAACAAAACTGTCCAATGGGAAAACACTGTATAAAGTAGTAATTAGTAAAGCTGATTTCATTGCTGTCTTCTGATAGCATTGCTTAGACTAGCACTGTTTTTATGCTAGTCTCAGGCTGGCAGGATGCTGTTGTCAGTCTGGTGCAACTTACTAATTATAGGGACGGAAGAAAAAACAACACAGCTCATCAGATTGCTACATGATTCTTGTTTGCACAAGGGTTATAGTGGTCTCGACTCTGGGAACTAAGGACAGGAATCTGTCATTCTTATCCGAGGAATTACAGGAACAATTATGCCACAATCTCACTCGAAATCTGCTTTGAATGTCTCCCCCTTTGCAAAGTGGCAAATGTTGGTATAATTTCTGATTGTCCCCCCTTCTTGATTGACAAAAAACTACCATTTTTAACCACTTTATACGGTTAAAATCAAGTCTGTGCTAGATCTGTAGTGTGACGTAAATGTTAAACATGCAAAACCTCTTTGTGAGCACTCTTGTATGTTTTCCATCTTTTTAGTACTTTGGTAACCAGTGAGATGAAAGACCACTGCATGTTGGCTCCAGTTAGGTTAGCAGGACAGATAAAGAATTCCCATGAAAACTAAAATCCATTGAAACCACTGAGTCATGCAACATTTCAAATTGGTTGCTTTAAATTGGCCTATCTAAATGAAAATGGCTGCCTTTATTGGTAATGAACAAAATGTAAAGTTTCAATGGTTTCATAAATAAGAATTGAATTAAGACATACAACTTCAAAAGTGTCAACTATTACGGTATGTACTTCACCCTTCCGAGAGGTTCTTTGACGTGTTGAATGAATTATTAAGGTTGGAGCCAACATTGTAAAAAGGGGTCTCACTGGGCCGAAAGAGAATAGTGGAGCATCTCCCTGGTCAGAAGAGGCATGATCTGCAGACAGTTTCGATTATCACACACACAAACACACACACACACACACACCTAAATCCAAGGTCTCTTAATGCAGGCATGTAAAACTTGTTTCAGCCATTTGATATTGATGTTTACTAAGCCTTATCTTTTATAACCCAACAAACTCAAACTTTACCCTCTGCCTGGATAACATAACTTCCTGGACGGAGTCTAGCAAGCCCTCGATGAGATGACAAGGAAATGCTTATTATTATGACACTACGATAAACAGTACATAACTTCAACTGATCTTACCACATGGATATTTTTTCAGTGCAGTAGGCATTAGACTGGAGAGAGGCAAAATATACCCTGTAACACTGACAGGTTTTCATGACTACATAAATCTGCAACAAGGAGGCATTTAAGGACTTCAACTCTTGGCTTCCAACATAGGACCATATCAACAAGGGTGAAAATCTTGACAATGGTTCAAAGGCACTAGGTATGTGATATGGACACAAATATCTCCAAAATGTTGGAAGCTGTCTAACAAGGCTAAAGGCTATAGGTATAATATGTAAAAAATAATAATAATAACAATATAAGAGAGAGGTACTGAAAATGTTCATGATCCGATGTTCAGAACACTGTGGCATCATGAAGACGCCAGGACGTCACCAGAGTTCAGAACCTTCTGAATATCTGTAAGACGGTAAAACATCACACTCACATGATATAATCACACAAACCCTGTGTACTTGAAAGACATGTTTGTTCTGTATTTTCATAAAACTAGTCTTGTAGTGGTCAGTACGCATGAACAAATATTCAGTTGATTGTTTAAAAAAAAATCCAACAGTTCTATGAACTGCACAATCAACTGTATAAGAGAGTAAAAAAAGTAGAAAAAACAAGTCTTCAGTGGTATCCATTTGTAGCAGAAAGCACGTGTTCTCCGTATTAGACCCTAATCTGATATCCGTTCATGTCAGAAGGAGGCTTAGGCTCAATATTCTTCTTTTCTCCCGAGGGCCTACAACAACAAAGAAACAATTAAAAAAATTAAGTAGAATGCTAAAGTTTTCATTTCGATTCAAAATCCAACTCTCAACGTGCAATATCATGATGAACTGTAACTGAACAATAAATGTCAGTCAACTAGCCTATCATTCGCTAATCAATACAAGTTGGTAGCACCCCTTCATCGCCTCTACTTCTGTGCATACCCATCTGCAATAAGATGCTTTTTACCTCTGCCAAGGAGGTCATGATACAGTAACTCAAAGATTACTGCATGGATTTGGATGAATTTTTGGACAAAGTAGATAGACATTTCCTACTAATAGCCAGGTCATTTCAAAAGCATTGTCACACTGAAACCATTTAACCATTTAAAATATAAAGGCCCAGGAACTACTGTATAATGGGTAGTCACAGCTGGTGTGCACTGAAATCAGCCTGTTATTTATTCTACCTAACTTGTCAGTTAAAATAAAGGATACAATCTACAACCTCCAATATAGTGGTAACATAACATAAATATATTAAATGATCTGATAATATAACAATAATCCATATACTTTTTTGATTCATATTGATGCAGCCTTGAAATACTCCTGTTTATTGCTACAGCTTCATCCTGTAGTGCCCATTAGTTCAGACGATCGCTGCAGACTAAAGTGCAACGTGTACACATGATGGAAAAAGGCTGAGTCAGGCCCATCCTACCGTCTATCGCTGCGGCTGTTCCTCCGCATTGGGCTGCCAGGGTTACGCAGTGGTGAGCCAGTGTCTTTCTTCCTGTCTTTGGTGGGGGATGGGGGAATTGCCTTGCCAATCTGTGAAAATAGGAAGCACACAATACAAATCAGGTCTCAATGATGCAATATCAATATGTGGTAATATATTACGTGGTAATATATTGTTCAATATCAATATGTGGTAATATATTACGTGATGGTATTATATATATATATATATATAATATATTGTTCTATCCATGCTTCACTTACAACATTCTCCCTTTGGGTCAATACCTTCAGTATAGGGTAGGCTGGTCTCTCCTTTTTCATTTTGCATATATTACCAAATACATACTGGAGCTGAATGGCAAACTCACACATTCACATTCTCCTTCCTGAATGCGTAATTTATCCCTTCAACTACCTGTGCCTTACGCATTTTTAAAATTACCCATGAACTAGATTGGCAATTAATCACACATGAGTTCTCGCACGAGAGTTACTTGATGTGACCAACAGATGGCCCCATCTACTGTTTCCCGTGTTGCTGGTTAACAAAGGACATGTTTTACTGAGCCAATTGTGTCACAAATGCCAAAGCTGTTTTGTACTTTTGTTGGCTAATTAAGACTGAAAACAACTCCAACTGACTAAAAACATTTTCTTTTATTCAATGCCGCACAAATGCCAAATGCTACCACAGGGTAGGAAAGTGTTCCTTTCCTCAGAGTCTCATGATTTTTTCCTGTCAGAAAACCACCTCAGGAGTGCAAATTCCCCTGGTAACTTGCCAACACTATGGACTGAAGAACAAAAATCTCCCCTAAATCTTTCATCCAAATTCAATGCACAGTGAAGCACACAAAGATACTTCACACATTTTCTGAGGAACTTCAAAATCAGAAATAGCCTCTTGTCCTGTCCTCACATTACCCTGCTCTGAGGAAGCACTCCTCAAGTTAAACTCTCAAAGCCAAACAGCCTTTGAATTGCAAAATCAGCTCTATATTATAACACGGATCAAGTCAATAATGGCAAGGAATTATGAAACAATTATGTCAGGGAATTACCTCAGGAAGGGCTGAAAGGCCCTAAACGTCATGGTATACCAAATAAAATATAGGGAGCAAAATTCTGGTTTAAGCTGATGTTTCTTTTACAATTAGAGTCTATTTTCCTTTGGTTCCTCATGTGGACGGATGGATGTGGGTGCTTTGGCTGCAATTTTACAATTATGTCAGGGATCACTTAATTTTACAATATATCAGACAAGACTAGAATTATTACTTGATTATGAGCACAGTTACATGCAGGGACTTTCGGTTTTAAACAGAATAGTGGCCATATTCGGTTTGCGCAAGAGTCATGTAAACTCCTCTTTCCGTTTGACATTAAACAATGTGACAGTATTCCAGTATCTGGCATAACCCGAATATCGTCAGTATTTCGTTGAAAACCGGAATAGTTTCCTGGGCAAGAAAAGACAGTTCATGCCGCTGCCCATGCTCACCTTCAGTCTCATGTCACGGGTGTGTCTCTCCAACTCTCTCCTCAGCTCCTCCTTGGACAGCTTGTCCACATCCAGGACGGAATGCTTCCACTCGATCTGCTCCACGCTGTGAGGGTCATGCGAGACATACTGACCAATCTTCACCTTGCGTAGCGTATGCCAGTAGCCTTGATACGCGCCCTGGTATTCCTGCACCAGGTCTGCAAGCGTACGGAACTCCAGTGGTTTATACATGAGGTCTTCCCGGCGGCTGATGCCGAGTGCCCCAAAGCGTCCACCACTGTGGATGCCAAGCACAATGTGGCGGAAGTGGCTCCCTGAGAACTGAGTCTTAAAGCTGAGAGGAAAGCGTTCCACGGTGGGCATACTGTTGGTGAGGTAACTGTGAGTAAATGGGTTAAGTAGAATGTTTCTGTAGGTCATGACTGTCATTCCCAAGCAAATATACACCTGAATCCATGCATTAAATTAGATCTTGTCCTCATAGTACTAACCAATTATACTGGGCATACTCTTAGTGCTTCAGTAACAAAACCACTGGATACGAAATCATTTTGCGGACTTAAGACTAAAATATCAGAGATTTGGTGACCATGTAGTAAAGCAAGCAAGAAAGTTTTGTATATACATGTGTCAGTCTGTTTTGTTCTTAACATGTCTTTGTTCATCCACTGGATTTCACACTTGGGTGCAGTGTGCGCAGTGCCGAGGGTGAAGTGATTGTGTCTGTCATCTGGGTTTGGATGTGATCTGAAAAGTCATTTCCAAGCGATCTGTCTGTGCACATACCATCAGAAAGCTCAGGTTTATCTAACGATGACAACATACTCTCCATTCCTGTTCTAGTCTCTCACACCAGATGACCTAATTTCAGTGACGTTCGACACTATACCCCCCCACCCACTGGTCTGTCCGGTCAGTTAATACTTTGTTTTTCTGCTTTCTCCAGTAGGAATTAATCCCCTTTCCCAATCCCAACATTGTCAGGGGGCTGATTAGTACTGGCACAATCTGTCAACAAAATTATAGTTATTGCATCTCAGTCAAATAAAAGAGAGTAATGACTATGTAACTAACTAACCACACAAAATGCATGAAAAAAACTTGTGTGAAGTACTGTATGAAGGATGAAGGTTGACAATGCCATATTGCTGCTCTTGTGGTGACTGGTGGCTAATTTCTGGCATAGTTTTGCTTTTGCTTGCCTATTGTTAACTTTTACTTTCTTTGTCTTTAGTTAGTTTTTTTTGAAGGTAAGTATTTGTTGTTAACTTTAAAATGAATGAACATACTTTGTACAATTTGCTGTTTATCTCCTATACTTTAATGTACCTATTTTATTTTTTAGAGCTGCCTCATGACAAGACTGGCACCATGAGCCTAATTGTTTAAGGCGGTGGCGACGGATTTATCCTGCTACGGAAGTGTGACGATCTGCAGACAGGACATCCTGGTGGAGCTCGCTAAACTCCTGACGCTGACAGGAAAACACTGCTTGACAGTCGCATTGATGGCCTCGCACTCTTTCCACCAGCTTCAGCACCCTAGACTCTTATTCAATAACGTCCTAAAATTGCCCAAGTCGTTTTGACAGGAATTACAAAAATCACTAAAAAAAAAATGTTTAGGCATTAGAGATAATTTAGGCAAAAAATTTATTTTTGCCAAAAAATGACTTGGGCTATTACTTTTGTAAACAGTTAACTAACTTCATGATGTAGTTTGTGTAGTTTTTATTTAGTATCCATTTAGTTGCATTTATTAGTTTTTAAAATAAATATTAACTTATAGGCCTTTTCACAGCTTTCACAACTTCATCTGATTGAATGTTTCTGAGAACAAAAACTAATGGTCAACCAGCACCCACAGTAATCTGCTCATCACTATTCAGTTGCAGACCAAACCTAATTTTCAATCAATGTGATTAATGGTCACCCAGAATTCATGATAATAAGGATACATTCCAAGGATCACAGCTTCAAGACATTTGATTGGTAGGGCTTCTCTGGTCATCTCCTTTGCGATATCCATCAACCTGATAAGAAAAACACACCACACCATTGCTTTGTAATTTACCCCCAGGAGCATGGTTCTACATTTAGGAACTCTGTTGGTTGCTTCTGATACACCATCAACATTCAGGGTTATCTCTAACAAGGAATTAATAAAAGTGACAAAAGGTACAAGTCACTTGCCCTGCGTGTTTTAACGAATTTTAAGACATACTGATTTCAAACCCTGCCAAAAAGAAAGCCAAGAAACTCATGTATAGAATAATTTCTAAATAATATTGGTTTAAAAAATACATCAGAATGCAAAGCATTCATCAGGCATCACATTTTGTCTCAAATCATATATTGGCTTCACAACACACAATACAACTGAATTGAGAGTCAAGAGCAATCGTCAATCAAGAGGGTCAACTGGTAACATAAAGCATTTAGATGACAGAAAGCAACCTCTTAACCATTTAACCTTTGCTCTTTTCTAACTTGACTGATAATGCTTTTGCTTTGTCCTACAATATTGTAAGGCAGACACATCAAACAACAATTGCTGTTGGTGTCAAATGTTAGCACAGAAATGCTGCTATCTTCTGTACTATCACCCTAATGTAAAAATGGTCCTGATCATTTTTTCGAGAGTAAATATGTACCTTTTGACAATGTCACCGTGCTACAAACGACCGACCTGGAGCAGGCCACTGTGCAATGCAAATGATCCCAGTTGCTAAGCAGGGACTCACAACAATGAAACACAACTCCCACTTAACTCCCAACAGAAATCACCAAAATAAAACAGGATTTCCCACAATGTTTCCCCATTGAAACCCCAGAGATATTCTTTTCTTGTTTTGTATTTACACATTCATTAAGTAAAAACTCACTGTACTTCCTAGAACAGGTGGTAATGCTGACGTAATGTTCTGTGCTGTGATGTTCTTGATATTGGTGTTACAAGAAGCTAAGAAGCTTAGAAAACATCTGCAAAACTCCCCATCTCTCCAGTTTGTCTTGAACATCTTAAAAACTTTCACACTGCTGTGAGTGGAAAGGTTACATTCACACTTGAAGAGCCCATACAGGCATCTTATACATGGGATATATCTTGGACAGCCTGCAAACCATAGATACTAACACAAGGAGATGAAAAGAAAATGGACAGAGTTTGATAAAACAATATGCACTTACGCTGTGAGAGGCCTGCTTTTCTTGATTTCAAAAAACTGTGTTCCAGTGTGATTGTACCTGAAAAACTTGGTTAAGTGTACAACAAATGCATTTTTTTTCCTGTGTTGACCATAGCTGCATGGTTTGCTAGAATTCAAGCAATTATTTTATTTACCAATGCGCATGCCCTGTTAGTAAAATAATAAAGTATAGAAATATGACCCAGTGACCTAGATTCTACCAACAGTAACTTTGTAGGAAATATCCCTTGATTTACTATTCCTACCAAAGGGACCGGTAGTATACACACTTCATGCATGTATGTCATGCAAGATTCATATTCAGTAAATATTTTAGTGGTCACTGGTAGCGAAGTTACATGTCTCAGTGGCATATTTTCTTGCCTTTGGTACTACAAAAGCTAAAACAATCTTTGGATGGAAAAAAAAAACTTCTGGGAACAAATCCCCTCTATCATCTGGTGCAGACTATCGTGAATAGGCTATTTAAATAGCTGTCCACTGAGACTACATGACCTTTCATAAAAAAAGACACTGTGGCTGCAAATTAGTCTCTGTTAGCTTGTACAGCTGTTCAGTGTAGGCTAAAATTCCACCTAGTTGGAAGGATACTGCAAGTCCCTGATGTATCTCTGTATGGCTTCCAGGCGTTGGGGGATGCTGTTGGTTGGCTGGTATGTAGGCACGCTTGGTATTGGAATCTGCCAAGTGAGCAGAAAGACACAGGGCTGAAGAGCTGCCTCAGAATTCTTCACATTCATAGCCCCATGACCTTTTAAAATTAAGTCACTAGGGGTCAGACACACACACACACACACACACACACAGAGACTGGATGTGGCCCAGCTGTACATAACATACAGTTTTTGACGAACAGAGGTTATATTATGACTGTACCACGTTCATACTGAAAAGCAACTAGACCATTTCAGCTCGGCTCACAGAATAAGAAATCTGTGTCAGATATAATCCTTTAAGCTACTGCTTTTAAAAGATTACAGACCTTAGCACACACTGTTGTTAACACTGTAAAATTGGACCCTCTATTTCCTCACTCTCAAAAAACGTGGACTTGCAATTTCATCAGGGTGCCACAAAACCGAAGGTTTTTCACGCAATGATGCCTATTTTCCTTGGTGAAAGGTCACGATGCCATTGGCCAAGTTGGTTTCATCTGATAGCAAAGTCTGTTGATTCTATCAAATTGTGTTATTATTTTAATATTACTGCACTGTAAATGTAAACAAAATCTACCTTAGGCAGGTCAATGGCACCACGTATCCTCTTTGCCACTGCATCGCCCTCCGGATGTATACGAGTAACGTGCCGCCACATTCGCTCCCAAGTCTCTTCATTAACAGGCAGTCCACTCCGGTTCACGAAAAAAGGGACACCTCCATCCCGTAAATCTTCGTCTCCCTCATCCTCTTGCTCTTCCTCTCTTTCCTCATCACATCCCAAGCTTGCTGAGGACCGCAGCATTGTTCCTACTGCTGTTGCTGAGCTGTTGTCTTGGTATTTGGCACGCACAAATATCGTGCAGTTTGCTACTTAACGTTAGTCCGCTGAACTCTGGTAGACACTCTCGCAGCAGGTGACAGACACTGACAGTTCATGACATTACCGATGTCGGTCAACCTGGGATCACTTCAGTCAGTTTTGTTTTCCCAAGATGCGATGACAAAGCGACGCACAGAGTTGAAGTCGCCTAGCTGGTGAAGTCTGGTTGACCACCCACCACACAACGCCTTTATTTGTTGGCCTAGCAGGATTGGAACATGTTAATGAAGCCTTCTGACTTCGTACCACCTCGATATTAACTTAACATTACTCTGTTGTTTTCTTTTGACGTTAGCTAGATGCGGAGAAATCGCATAATGTTCACGCTACATGACATCCACATAACGTTAACGCTGGTTGAGTGCCGTTAGTATAACGCGTGGATATAACGTTACTGTGAATTCTAGACTAAGGTTACAGGGCACTTTTATAACGTTAAACAAAACTACGTTATCAATAATTCAATCGAATATAAACTAGTTTATATTATCACCAAGCAAGCATCATTTGTTGACTCACAAAATAATCATTCCAGCCCGTCCTAATGTTAACGGTAAATGTCCTCTTACTACACAGTAACTACACAGGCATTCAGGTTATAGCGCGTTGGTTAGCAGCTAGCTCAACAGCTCAATATAGAAAACACTTTTCACAACTCAGTACATTTCATTTTCACTAAGGCAATATTCCTTTTCACATAAATACCTCCAATCGATAGATGCTGTGTTCGATGAAACGACAATGTTGGCCACTGCCCAGACATCAAAACAATGACCGAATGGCACAGATCACCGACACCCGGCATCTATCCACTAACGCTAACTTATTTCACTGTACAACATAACTGACTGAAACGCCTAACGTTACCAGTGAGTTGGTCCGTTATAATCACAAATTTAATTTCCTTGCATTCTCTCCGTAACGCCCTCTCCTAATGTTAGCTCAGATTATCGTCTTGTGACACCAAACTCTGCCGGTTATCAACCAATCCAGACTTTTTGGCCGAGCTTTACGCATTACATATTTTCTACATGTGCGCATGCTCAACGGAAGGCGATGATGTTGGCCACCCTGTGGCTGAGTATCAAAAGTTCCTGCTAAATGCCTATGGAATGGATTGAAAAGACATTCTGTTCTACCTCGTCTATATTCTATATTTTTGTTGTCTGGTATTTTGTGATAAACACAGTAGGTCTACATAGCCTATCTTCCAACACCACCAATCAGCAATTGCCAAATCTAAATTCCTTGTAGACTTGAAGATTAGGGCTACAGCTAACAAGTTTTTAAGGGCACACAGAACAATTGTGCCCAAACCTAATCAGTTTCAGACAAAAGAGGATTTCCCTCCACCATCACCAGTGAAATTAAACAAGTTGTTACATTGCTGCTACACCCCTGCCAAATCAATTCAATCTACTGTGAAGCCAATCAGCAGTACAGAAAACACCTTCCTTGTGAATTAAGATTTTAAATGAAGTTTCAAACTGACATCACCACAGTTTGTGTAAAACCTTACAAACATCTGAGCAGAGTAAATAAAAATGTGCTTCATTCATCTAGTTCTACCTTTCTGGGATGTCTTTTTAACTATGAACTATTAGCAACTGTAACCAAGTCCCCACATGACAAGCATTCATCTTGCATTTCAAATATTTACCATTCAGATTTCATATAATATTCATAATTATGCAGTTTTTATTCAAACAGAATGTAAAGATTTTTTTCAAACAGAAAAAACAGCTCTATTTACAATAGCATTTGCAGGCAATATCATTTTAGATTGGTTACAGAAAATGGAAAATAAAATAGAATGTGTAAACAGTTCAAAATAACACAGGTTAACATGACTTGACTATCTGATGTAACCTCTGGTAATTTAGAACCTTGGTGCTCCATAATCGTCTGGCATTCGCTCTATGTTGTACCTGAACAGAAGATGACAATGAAGTAGAAAAGTCAATTTAATTATCAAGTTTATAAATGTGTAACAAATCATCAAATCATGCAGTTATTTTTATTATTTTTTAATTCGAGTTTGTTTTGATTATTTTAAGTTTGCTACTTAAGTTTACAGAAATATTTTTTTAAATTATGACAATAGTGCAATGTAACTGTAGAGACTTAGCCTAATTGTTTAGAGCAAGTTAAAAGAAACACTTACTTGTGATTGGAGATGTACATTATTGGGACACCTGGTATCTTACGGATCCTTCTTTTCAGGTCTCTGTCCACTGTTGCTACAATGTAACATTTGTGCTAGTGCAGGAGAAAGACATTTACTAAAATATTAGTCTCTTTCAATGCATCATGACACATGAAAAGTGAACATGAGGTCCACACTGAGGAAAGGTACCTGTGTCACTCTTTGGACCAGGCAGTCATCGGCATATGTTCCTTTGTGTGTGCATGGCAAACGCTCAAAGCGTGGGTCCTTGGCTATTCTGCAGAAAAAATAATTTAGGGCAATGTTTGTGTTAATGTTCGGTGCTAAAAGTGTATATTACCAAAAAAAATTATAATAATAATTTTACGTGTGACCATACCCATTTTAATTGAGTTGTTACAGCACATAGTTACACAGCTATTATATCGTCAAATGCATTTTTTTTTTTCAAAATGTAATGTTTATGCATATCTCCACTCGCCTGAGATAAGGGACCCCACAACCACCCCAAAAAATTGAGGCTGGCTTAACACCAGTGTTTTATTTTAGATTGTGATGCATCCCACTTTCTTTTCTCTGCAATTATTGGTCTGATTGGTTGTAGGCATATCCAATAATCAATGATCCAAGAATCGATGTCTTTTAAAAGTGACCAGACTGATAGGCATTGCAAAATCCGCATGTGTGAGAACCAGGTAGGCCAATAAAAAACAGACTTTTACCCCTGACCCCTAGAATAAGTGAGAGACTGCAAGGTATTCAGATCAAGGTAGTCAGCTGAGGTAATCAGTTGTGAAAGCAAAACCATCAAGGACTATTTGGTAATTTTAAAATGCTTAGTAAATTGACTGGAACTGAAAAGTACTCTGTACAATTCCAGGTATTCCAGGAAGCATGGAAATGCTATCAATGTATGAAGTTTTGATTTATGTACCTTAACGCCACTCTGTACTTCATTCCCAGCTTTTCCAATTCTGCTAGAACACAATCTGTGATGCAAGGGATACCTAGTAAACAAAGAAATCACACAGCAAATTACAACTGAATGCAGGCAATGAAGAATGTATTTTTTTCATTCTTGCACGACAATATGGTATAGAAAACATGAGATTGTGCTATAAGACAAAATAAAAGCTTTGACAGATAGCCTCCATCAGGTTTCAGCCAGGTTGGTTTACAATGTTTCAGTATAGATATTAACATCAATATTGTAAGATATGCCTTTATAGTTATATTTCTTTATGCAGGCAGACCTTTACATGTCTATAAAATAAGAAGTGCAAATGATTTCCGTTCCAGGTTTTGACTCAGATACTTACACTTTGCATATAGACAATCCATCATTGATTGCACTACATCCAACTTGGCCTTGATGGAAAAGTTAATGAAGTTGGTGTCCACAAGAATGTGATAAGGGGGACCTAGTTGTGTGTTGTACTGGAAGAAAAGGCAAGATGGATACTTTGGCCTGTGGAAAAAGTTAAATCATGAGTTGATTTCACATTTTTTTCTCTATAATATATTCAATTCTTTTACACTTTCTTTCACTTACACTTCTGTTTGTTTAATTTCTGATGCGTCATCCTTCTTTTTCTCAGGCTTTTTTGATCTGTCCTTTTCTTTTCTGAAAGAGCAGAATAGTTTGGAATGCGTCAACTTGTAAAAAAAAAAATTAAAGACCACATCAACCGTGCAACATTGTCTTACATTTGCTACATTCTTTGCATTTCCATGCAGCCAATTAATGGTTTTGAATCAGTTTAGTGAAAATAAACTGAATATGCCTGTCTTGTAAACATCCTTTTCCGATTGGAATAAACTGAAAATTGCCATATTTGGTTTACTAGTAAACCGTTTGTGCATAGACCTGTGCCTTAAACATGACACTCTAATTGCATGTAAACAGGTTAAACGGTTTATTGACATATTGGAATTTGGCCAATACACTGATTGAAAACCGTTTATTGGCTGCATGGAAATGCACTGATAGTCTCTGTTGTATCCGTTTAACATTCAGCTGTTAATAGCAAGCATAAGAAACTGTGCATTACTCCTGTGATTTCTGCAACATTTTTGGTCAAATTAATTAATATTTCTCAATAACTGACAATAATTGCACCATCAAAATCTGTAATTGTCTCATCCCTATTCAGCAACTCAAGCAGACAGAGAACTGGCTTTACTAATAGTCAAGTTTTACTTTTTTAATTTTTACACACTGGCAATTAATTTCACCAGAAACCACACACCACTCCATTAGTGGAGCCAAGTTCAGATCTTTCCGTTTTGTTGGGTGCAATAGGGAAAAACTAGCCTAACAAACCAGACTATAACATCAGAATGTATAGTCTGGCTATGACAATAGACCAGGTTCAATCCAAAGGGCGGAATCATAATCACAATCACAGCCTCTGCACAATAGGAGGCATGATAAGCTACCGCTAACGTACGGCTCTGCGATTCTCTACAAGGACAGAGCGATGTGATTGGTCCGATCAAACTTTGGAAAAGAGTTACTAAGGCCCGATGGCTTGTTTCAACCAAGTACCAGCTTAGCAAAACTATTTGCTACCACTAGGGCATGTCTAAATTTCGAGGCGAGGGAAGAACGACTAAATGGAGGTGGCTGTATTACGTTTTCATTTTAAAATGTGTGAACTGCATCATTAATGGACAGTGGAGACATATCACCACATACTGTATATGCACTATCATGGTATCCAACTGGCAAAACTCTTGGGCAGGGCTCTTGCATACAGTAGAATGAATTCTGAGGTAACCACCTCCACCTCATATCATGGCACCCTCCTGTTTTGTTCCCCTCGAACTTTCACATGAATAAACACCATTTATGGATCTATATATGGTTTTGTATGTTTATCTGAGGTTATCCAAGTTCGCAGACCATCTATGAAAAATATTCCACACACACACACAGCCCACAAACAACAATGTCAATAGAGTGTGGGCGCTAATCCTGTCTATCATCTGAACAAACCGAAAGCAGTTTGAGTTACGTGCTTCAGGCAGGAGATGATGTACAGCAAGTAAATGCATAGTGCATTTAGTAAAAATTACAAATGGTAATGACAATAGCAATGACAGAGGTAACAGAACATCAGCAAGAAAAACATTAGGTCACTGTCTTTCAGAAGTTGTAAATGAAATCAAATTGTACAGTAGGGCAAATATGCTGCTTCTTATTTGATATTAGAAGGGATTAATTGTTACTGACCATTAGGTCTATTTAAAATATTATTTTCAAGGGCCTACATAACACTTAATTCTTGAATTAGATGTTTGTTTGTTTTTTTTACTTAGCAAAGGCTGTGGCTTGTCCTGTCAGTGGGTGACTGGTAATCTGATGTCTTTCTTTAAACTATGCCAGAACAGAGGCCTGCCAATGAGTGACAATTATAGCAGTTCTCTCCCCTACTTGTTTTCCTCATCTGTTGAGCTGGCACCACATAGATGGAGTTTAATCTCTCTCCAACCCATTGCCTAAGTTGATTAGCTAAGCAAAGTGCTGATCCAAGATTGCAATTCCTGCTCCATCTGAGACTGTCGCAACCTATGCATGAGCCATGATGCCTACAGTGGTCTCAAATAATACTTGTTAAAGCTTGGAGAACAACTTGGTCAAACCATCTTTGACATGTCACTGGTAAGTCATTTCTAAAATGACTGAGACACGTCAGTGTTACTGATGGCCAAGTGATCTGTTGACTAATGGCCAGCTCACACCAAGCAATCCTGATAGCACTTGCCACAGCGCCAACTAACTGAGTCACCTTGAACTGCCTGTATTGGTGCACAGTGCAGACATGCAAAAACAAAACAGTGCTAGCTTACCATTTTCACAATACTGCTGTTCAACCACAGCTTCATAATATTTCTATTTCTAATTAAGATGTTTAATAATAAATTGCAAAGAGCCTGGCTGTCAGTCCTAAGTGTTTTGACTGTGGAAGACTGTGGAAGGCGCAAGAAAATCTATCATTTCTAGTCAGCCAGAGCCAAAAACACAATACAGACTATTAAACTGAATCTCCACAGAGATTCTGATCTCTGATCTCCACAAAATATCTCATTACATAAAGATCAACAGCAAGGCAAGTAAACCACTAAACCGTGTCAACTCTCCAAACCAACATCTCATGGGTGTCAAGTGCAGGACATAGGCCTACTGGACAAATTTGGGACTATACGCATAATACATCCAAACAGAAATCTGATTGTTGGCTTGGTACAAGCTGGCCACAGAAATCATCAGACAACATAATCAATAATTAAGTATGTAATATATAATCAAGTACAGTAAATACTATATACTACCGGTAACGTTATATACTTACAATCGTGCATCTTTTAGACTGATCATTCTCTTCATTGTGGCATACTTCTTTGCCTTCTTCTGTTTGCCCTGCCATAAACAATAAATAAAGTTGATGTTGTGCAACAGCAAACAATCCATCCGCACAGAGTTGCCCTCCTGTTTTTGTTTTTCAACAGTTTAAGCAATCTCTTGCCATGCACTGGATAGGATCAATTTTGCTTTTCCAATATTTTGCTATGGTTAACCATTGTTCCTCTCCCATCCAGGTGGTTAAGTTCACTTAAGGTTAACTTACATGGACCCAAAATTTGCAGACTCTGCGTATATGTGAAACATGGTATACTACATACCATAAAAGAATGTAACTACTAGGCTACTACCTGCTTACCTACATCATATTAACGTTAACAGAGAGCGAGTATTCAATCAATGATCTTTGACGTTAACGTTAAGTTAATAAGGGCAAATTAGGCAACATTCCTTCAATCAGTCATTTAAAATCAGTCTGGGGAGAGAAGGTCAAATACTATATATAACCAATAATGGTTAAAAGCTGTAAAAATAATAGAAAATTACCATTTTTGTTGAGTCGGCGTGTTCCGTCAGCGTGCTGCTGTGGTGGACTACGGTCGCCTTTTTCATACGTCATCAACAAACGACATTCACGAGTTTTGCATGAGGCTGCTTACTGCCACCCACTGGTCTGGAGTGTTAAGATCATTGTCAAAAGCCTTAAAGGGTGTGTTGCAGATTAACCACTGTTTTTGATTAATGTGTAGAGAAATAGATCAAGAACTGAATCTTCAATG
>JASCQY010000036.1:5337009-5350415 GCA_030264315.1 Sardinella tawilis
GGAAACGGGTGGAAAGGGCAAGTTGGGTCGGTCGGAAGTACTTCGTACTTCGGTGGTTCGTTGCTAATTTCCGTCGTTGTTTGGGAAACGCACCCCCGATCTGGAGCAAATTTTCGGACATGTTGATATTGGGACAAGGATGATTACATTTTGGTAGTGATCAGTCACACCATCTTGAATTTGTATTGGATCAATAACCCATATTGCCTTGGTGGAGGTCTGCACTCTCCGTCTGCTTTTCTAATTACTAGCTTTTGGTTGGGATTCTCTCGCACTGGCAAATCCATAACAGTTAGCATTAGCATGTTTGTTTTGTTACTGTATGTCCAATGTGGTATTCACAGCACTGACCCCCCCTCTCTCTCAGGTGCAGCTGCTGGAGGTGAGCCTGCAGGCGAGCGGCTTCCCGGCCCCTCAGCGGCAGCTGCTGAGCGGGGAGCTGAGACGTCTGCTGGAGCACGACCAGCAGCTCCTGCAGCAGGAGAACGAGAGGCTCCTGCGCGAGGTGCAGCACACCAAGGGAGAGCTACAGAACACGCGCGAGAAGGTAGACGCAGACGCACAAACTGACAGACACACAAACTGACAGACACACACGTTTCACAAGAACAGACGCACAAACTGACGGTATTGGAGACATTATTACGTACATGGTCAAGTACACTTACACTGAAGAGAATCCAGTTAGGCACTAGCACACAATAGGGAAAGGTCTAAAATGTCATCAAACCCAATGCTAAAAGTGTGTGTGTGTGTGTTTTTGTGTGTGCAGACCCGTCAGCTGGAGTCGACTGTGGTGAGCCTGAAGCAGCGGCAGCAGCAGAGTCAGGCCGGGCTGCTGAAGGTGGTGGAGCAGGAGAAGGCCTCTCTCAAGCGGGAGCTGGACGCCCTGCGCAACGAGCTGCTCTCAGCCCAGAACAAGGTGTTTGTCTCCTCCCATCCCATCCCATCCTATACCAGCCCAGCCACCACTGTAGCCCAATACACTGAACTTGAGAATTGGCAGATTAAAAAAAGCCCTATTAGAACAAGAGGATGATGCAACGTCATATAGGACGTGGTGATAATACTGTGTGTGTGTGTGTGTGTGTAGGTTTGTGAGCACAGTGAGGAACAACAGCAGATGGAGAGTCTGAGGCAAGAAAATGCTGCACTAAAAAACAGGCAGACCCACCTGGAGGCCCAACTAATAGAGGTAATAGAGACCCACACACACAGACTCACTTTTGTTTAATTCATGCTTCCCTAGTTTCTATGGCTAATTTTCTAACTCATTTGGACACTGCGCGCACACACACTCACTCACTCACACACTCACTTTATGCTTTCCCCTCCAGTAATCTGTAAATTTCCCATACAGTATCTTTTGCACACACACACACACACATACATACATACATACATACATACACACACACACGTTGTTTCCCACCCCCTTCCCCTGTCTAATTGTGTATAACACTTACCTGGCAGGCTCTGCAGGTCCAGCTGGGCGGGATGCTTCCGCAGTCTCCAGTCAGGTTGCCCGGGGAACGCAGAGGTCAACACCGTGGCGATGACCACGGTCCGGATTTCAACATTCAGGTAAGAGATGCGTCTCTTTACACGGTCGTAAACTTGGCTTTGGGTTCTATGGACCTCTCTTGGTCTTCCTTTTCTTCAAATTAAGGTGAAGGAATGAATTCACATGCACTCCTGAGCTATGACACATCATCTCTTCTCCTCTTTGCAAAGTATTCTGGGTAGTTGAGTTTACATACTTTGTCCTGTAAAGGCGTAGAAGTGAAAGTTTGTGTGTCCACGAGAAATCACCTCTCCCTTCCTCCAGTAGGAACAGTAGTCTGTGTGTGTCGTCTGTGCGCCTCCATGAACTTTGTCGTGAACTGTGGGGTGTCTGTGAGGTTCCATCTTTGTGTGCGATCTTCGTGTTTCTTCCTCAGAATCAAGCCTTTCACCTGGATTTCATTTTTCATGTCTCTGATGGGTGAGGGCCTTTGTGGGGATGATCTGATATGAAGTCAAATTCCTCCAAGCCAGTCAGTAAACTAGATAATGGTCATGTCATAGCGTCTCCATAGTGATTTTCTGATCAATGGAAAGAGTTTCTTCTGCTGGAGTATGTATACTATACACTATACGGTCCAGACATGTTTTGAAGTTTCGGAAGTAGGATCCCTCCGGAAATCTGAGATTTCCAAACCTTCCTCCAAACCTTTTGGAGCCATTTGGGTTGGTTTTGACTTCTCAGATGCCCTAAATCTGTCAGAATGCATCTTGCTACCTGACCGTATGAAGGGACTGGCTGGATGAAAGGCTTGCTATTAGCTGGGTACTTGTGTGTGTGTGTGTGTGTGTGTGTGTGTGTGTGTGGGTTGTGGGTGTCTGTGTTGTGAGTTTCGTGTTTGTTTTTGTTTGCCTTTTTCTGTCGGTTTCTGTTGCAGCAGTTTCTGTTCTGTTGTATGTCTGTGTGTGTATCACTAGTTTTGCATGTGAGTGAGTGAGTGAGTGAGTGAGCGTGCATGGCAGTGACTGTCTGGCTTGCATGCGTGCCTGCCTGACTGTCTAACCCTGTGCATGTTGCTTAGTCTGCAAGTGTGTTCTGGCTCTGGGCTGAGTGTGTGTATGTGCTTTTAGGGCGCAGTGATGGCCGAGCCTCGCGGAGCTCACAGTGACGGATACCGGAGGAGTGGAGGACTGTGACATCCTTCCCTTTGACTGGCTTCCCCTCCGTCCAACACACACACACACACACACACACACACACACACACACACACACACACACAAATAATCCCCCTCCTCACCCAGGGCCTAATTATTTACGTTCCTAGATGATTGCAGGGGAAAAAAGCATTACCATGTAATGACACTCTGTTACCACTGGGCGGAGAGTGATCAATCCTCTGCTACTTTGTTTTTATGAATTTAAAACTACAGTATGCACAACATTTGTTGCCTTAACATCATGGTAATCAACAGCTTTTAAAGCATTTTAAAAATGTTTCTCCTGAGGGGAAAATGTGCATTTTTGTGTCGATGAATGTATGAGTAATTTAATTGTCAGATTACTGTCCTTTACTGTAGGAGCTTTTTTTTTTTTTTTAAATCTGTGTACGAGTTTAGAATAATGGACTTTCATATTTGAGGGGAAACAGGGTATGCTTGTTGATTGTACGCAAAAGTGAATGTACCGTAGTACACTTTTTTTGTTTGTTTTCAAAAAGAAACATTTTCCCAGTGAACGAGATCTCACAATCTCCGATATCGATGTTCTAGCACTGGTAGACTCACTATGTTTGTACTCTTGAGCACTCATTGTCAAATGTCCTACAGTTCTGTAGTTTTATGTGTTTTATGTTTGTAGTTAAAAATTCCAGTTGTTCTTGTTGTTGTTTTTTACACAACTCGATATATGGCTAGCACATTATTTTGAGATCACCCAGTCAGTTTGTGCACAATTGAGCAATGCTTCTTCACTGTAAAAGTGAGAACATTGATTTAAAGCTCCATTAAACTTGTGTTGTATTTTTTTTTCCTTCATAGCACATCAGTTGAACATTAGATCTGACAGAGGCAGGTTATTTTAGTGGAAAAGGAACGGGTCCTTTCACTAGGAGTCAACCTCCTCTTAAATAGCCTACAGCACTAGTGTAAACTTCCAGTGTACGTCAGTAGTCTTTACCATGGAATGTCTGTCTTTTATTTATTTGAAGTTTTGGGTTGTAAATTCAACTATTTTAATTTATTCATTTAAAATTTATGTGGAGTCTCTTTTAATTATCAGCCAGTAGAAGTTTATTTTTTTATAACTATTTATTTTGGTTTTGATTTTTATGTTATTTATAGAATATGTGCTGTGTGTTCTGTTTGCGTGTTTTTAACTCTGACCATCAAGACCAAATAAAGTGTGTTCTATCCAATCATTTTGTGCTCTGTGTAGTTAAGGCATTGATTGTATACAGTGTCTGTAGATTGTTAATGAATGTCAGAGAGGGAGTGCATGCCTGTGCTTTTCAGACATGCAACCACCCAGGCTGGTTGGAGAGTATGCTCATAGAAACTCATGAGTGATCAATGTGCTCTTGCATGGTGAATGTCTACCCAGCACTGTGCTGACCAGTCCCAAACCAGAATGAGTCGATCATGATGGCTAGGCTAAACCTCACAGCACCTATTGCTGGGTACTGTTTCCTGCAGCCTACATTACATATGGCTGATTTTTATTTGTCACGTTACATTAGTTCTGTCACAACAGTTTATGATAAGAAGCATTGTTTTTGGGGAGACTAGAATCCGCCAATTCTAAACACGGATGATCTCTCTCTATAAGGGTGTCAGTCACAGTTCCACTTTTTTTTTTTTCTTTGCCAACTTAAACATATCATTTTGATAATTGCTCAATGATATGAGTGTGTGTGGTGTTCCACGGTGGAGAATTAAAGATTATTCCCTGTATGTGTGTGTGGCAGGATGAGCGAGAGCTGAAGCTGATGAAGATGGAGCAGAGGATGCAGGAAGTGGAGCTGGCGCTCAGGAATGTGAAGATGCTCCTGCAGAACAAGGTCACTCAGCTCAAAGAGCAGGTAACACTATACTGTACACAGAAGAAGAGCAAAACACTAAAAGGCCATTTAAAATCTTTTTTTTTTTATTTATTCGTTTTCCAGGTATCATCGGGACAGTTGTAGTTGGGTTATGTTATTTAAATTGTCCTCAATTAAAACAACAAAACTGATTTTACCAATATTTGTTGAGATTAAGCACAATTAAACTACATAGATAGAGAGAGAGAGAGAGAGAATTTATTTTTTTCCCAAAGGAAATTAAGGATATAGTAAGTACTGTATATGTTAAGGAGTTCTCCTAAACTGTATATTTTAAGAGTTCTCCTAAACTGGCATCCGTGTACATGTGCAAAACTTACTCATCACCATTGAATCTCTTTCTGTGTGCTTGTCCGTGTGTGTGTGTGTGTGTGTGTGTGTGTGTGTGTGTGTATGTGTGTGTGTGTGCGCGTGCAGCTGAATAAGAACAGCAAGGCTGACGGCATGATTAAGGACCTGTACGTGGAGAACGCCCAGCTCATGCAGGCCCTGCAGCTGAGTGAGCAGCGGCACAAGGTGGCCGAGAAGAAGAATTTCCTCCTGGAGGAGAAGATCTCCAGCCTCAATAAGATCGTCCGCGAGCTCGGCCCCTCCCCACTCTCACCCATCCCCTACCCATTCACCCGCCCCTGACCAGTCCAGCCCCCACATCCTAGCCGGCGCAACCAGTCACAGCTGAGCTGTGGCGCCCCCGAGAGGGAGGATTTGGTATGGTTTGACTGATGGTCGAAATGAAGGATTTTGCACTCTAGTTTATTTGAGGAAAATGAAGATAACTTGTTGATTTTGTATGAAGGGAAACTGTTTACCTTTGTTTTCGAAGACTCTCTTTTGTAGTTTCCCCAAACTTTGAATGTACTGGGTAACACTTCTTCAGGATTTACAATTTATAGTTCAAAATCAACCAGACCAAAATCCTGGAAAGTGCTTGAATTCCCTATCAACCAGTGAGTAAAATTGCACTGCAATGAATGTTACTGTAGTCTGTTTAGCAGTTTTATGGTTTCACGTTTAAAATGAATAGTTGTGTTGGATAGAACATCCTACTATGCCTTAATGACATCAGGGATCTTTTGTCAGGATCGGTAAGGTTACAAGAAGAAATGTCAAAGTGTGTCATTTAGATTCATATCTTGTGTATAACAGTATAGGCCTACTTTTAATGTCAGTATTCGGACTGTGACAAAGGGCTATTCTGTGGAAACTGCAGAATGGAACGGAACACACAACGGAATATGTATGAGATCTTAAAGGTTATCATTACTGCATTTCTCCCAATCTAGGCATGTCGCCTAAATCCTAAATAACAGGATCATGTTTAAGCACTACATTTTAAGGAGCACAAGTGTAGAGCCGTTTGTATGAGCACACTGAATTACTTCACTAACATGGAGGCCTATTTATGAGATTCCTGATGATGAGGTGCACTTTACTGAAGGCAGGTCAGTAACTCCGCCAGTTTATCTTTCCCCTGAACTCATTTGTCAGCTGGTTTGCTGGAGTGAGTCCATAGCAAATTCTCAGACACTGTAGGCCCAGCTAGTAAAGACATTGTGGAAAACAGGATGGTGTTTCAGTATTACAATGCATTACTTGCGCCGTAAGCCCACTTCATGCTGCAGTAGGCTGCAGAGGAAGATGTTACTTAACTGCACACTAGGTGGCGTATGAAGGTCCTGCACAATAATCTCCAGAAAATAGAAGCTCTGATGCACATTATGATAGGCTACTAAATTATTCTGTTGGACTCTTCAAACAGTCCTAACCCATAATTACTACATTCAAAGAATAATTTTGCAATGTATGTCATTGTGTTGATGGCCATGAAAGGAAAGTATGTTGAAGCCAAAACAATATTCTGTGTTGGACCCACCATACAATTCAAACCTGCACCCACCCAGACTGGGACACCAGGAGTGAGCATACAGTACTAGCAAAGGAAATAAAACCCATATTTGCTGGCATTTCATTGTAGCACTTAAGGCATGAGGAGGGAGGTGTTCAAGTACATCGCTATCATACCAGCCGGTTACCTGGACACCAAGAATCTAAAAACATACATGGTATGAAACATACAACATGAGATTTTGACTATGAAGGGCTTGTAATAAACAGCATTCAGTGAGTTCTATGATTAACATAACAGATGTTGGTGTACCTGCAGACCTGACATGTGAAATAAACGTTTTAAATGTATACAGTATGTGTCTGTATTTCTTACTTGGCTTAATTGTACTAGTGTTCATCTAAGTGTGCCTATAGGAAATGTCTTGTCTCAAGTGTCCTTCCTAACAAGTGGTCAGTTGTTCTGTCCCAGAACTAATAAGGTTGAGAACAAAAATATTATATTTTGGCAGAAATTTTCAGTTCAAAGGTAGGGTATGGCACTATCAAAACAATGGCAGATTTTGAAAACACACAACTGAAATGGTCTCACCCATGGTCCTTCTCATTTGAAGAACATGGATGCATAATCATGCATGAGCACAAACTCAGAAACGCAAAAGGATGGAAATTTCTTTCAAATGCTTCCAGGAGGAGTACGACCATGCATTTGATTGGCATACAACTGTCTAATGGGGATACTGGTCTCTCAAATGATATGATATAGTTTTTCAAGCCCTGTCCCTTCCACAGATGGTTGACATGTTTAATTTATATAGCCTGCAGTATCAGTGCTTCAAACTCTGTGAGTAGCTTATGAAGGAGATTTCAAGTAATTTCACAAAGATGGGCAAAAAATTGGAATTCCATACTCTATCACGTCTTGAGCATATCTACACTGCCATGACCAAGCATAACGTACTAAGTTGTTTATACATAAATAAATATAGGATATTTATTGTAGGCCTAATGTATTCACTCTGAGAGTTCCTAGTGCACTGTTTCATGGATCTATGCATAGGCTAAGGTTTCCAATCAGATAAACTGGAAGGGCTGACAGCAATGCCATTGAACTCAAGCGATATATTCCCACATGTAGGCTAACATATGTCACGACCAAGCAGTAGCAATTGTATCCAGGAGATTAAAAAAATCAGAGCTGTACTTCTGACATAGGCGTGACATGACGGTGCTGGCTTGAATTGTTCCTTGTTATGATTGAGCATACTGCAGAGTTATCCAATTGCGTGCAGTGAGACTTTGAAATGCATGCTTGGTGTCGCCGCTTGAGGTAGCCAGACCCATAATCTGACAGATTATCTGGGTTTGGATTTCCAGGATAACACTGCTGTATAATTAATAGGCCTACAGAAAATTATTTTTTTGCATAGCCCCCCCCCCCCCCAAAGCAGCATACATTCAGTTTGAAGATTGAATTAGCGACTGCTTTCTCATCATCCGCCATAATGGCACCATTGTGGTTTTCTGTCAGTTGTTGAGTGCCAGCTGAGTTGTCTGACTCACAAATAAAAAACAAAATGTAGAAAACCAGTTGGGGTGGAGCCTGAGAAGAGTGAGCTATGCCCTGCAGAGACTTGCTCAGACAGTATCTCTTTGCTTCCTGTTCGATGTTTCATACTCATTTGAACATTGTCTCGCAGTTCTCGATTTCAAGAACAGGTACAGAATCCTTGAAATGTTCTCATTCTTATCATCTCTGCTGATGTTTAGATTAATTGCAAAGTCCATATTTACATTTACATATTATATTTCTTGTGTTTCCTTTGTTCTCTAAAAACCTTTGGCTCAGATAGACGGGACCGAAGAGTTGTTTCTGCAAGTGCCATGGTTAAAGCAAACATGTCACAAGAATGCATAATATTAACATACTGTAACAGACCATTGTTCTGCCAGACCCAATAGACAATCTCAAAGCTGTGCTAGGCTACAGCTGCATACCCGTATTAATGCAAGCAGAGAATCTGCTGTTAAAGTTGGTTTTATTTAAAATCTGCTGTTAAAGATGGGTTTTATTGTGTGCCAGATTACAATATCTTGAAAAGATAGCTTACATGAGCTGTTAAGCAAAAAAAAGGAGTAAAGGAGTATCAGAAATCAGTATCATTTGACAACATTTGATTTAAGAATGCACAAATAATTTTAAAATGCAGCTGTGCAATTTTGAATTTTGTGAAATTGCGAAAATAAAATCTGCAATGTAATCATTTCCATTTAGTTTTCTCTTAAATGGCCAGAATTATGTGGCTTATTTTGAATATATCTAACATATTTTGATCTCTGACCTCTTTTGATTGATATTATTCAAAGTGGGGATCACAAATAACAGCAACAGCAAATGGCTTCAATCAGCCATGGTAAGTATGATTAAAGAATGTACCACAGAATGTTAGTGCTATTTTGTTGTCCCACATTAAACAAAACTCCATTTCACTCCTGAATTAATAACTTTTAAACTCCAAAAAACACAAATCCAAAACTAGACCCATTTTACTAGTATTCCTTTAGCCAATGTTTGCATTTGCAATAAATTACATAGGCCTGTGTGTTGAAGTCATTTAAAGTCATATAGAAGAAGCATACAGTATGTTTGCAACCCAATATTCATGTTGAAATGTTGCTGGATTTTAAACCTCCAGATGCTCAATTTGTGGAAGAGTACAGTTCAGTGCTCATTCAGAGGGTCACCAATGTTATGCCCCTGGCTGATAAACTACGCTCTGCAGGTATGCTTCATGAGGAAACCTATGCAGAGATCAGGTCAGGAAGAACCAGACAGGAGCAGATGAGGACCATTTTGGATGCTGTGTCAGGAGCGGACCAAAAGAAGGCTTTTGTCTACACATTGCTTCAGGAGCTTGAACCCCATCTCCTGAAAGAGATGGGTATGTTGAATGTGTGTTATGGTAAATCTGATGTTATACAATAACACAAATTGGTGGAAAGTTGAATGCAATTTACAGCTCTGCTCAAGGTGTAGGCTTAAAGAGCTAGAAAACAACCTCCTTCATGAGTATGATGAGCAGTATTGATTCATAAATTCTGAAAAAGAATAGCCCAACACTGAAATGCAAAATATAAAAACACTGAAAATATGGCAAGTGGGGATATAAAATAAAAAGGGAAAATCCAAGTCTCGGATCATTGAATGATGATCTAGAATTTAGATTCTGTTTTACTGACCAATATACTTTACTTTGGAGATGTTGTTAAGACCATTGTGCATATACAGTATTTTGTAGTGAAGCTTGTGTATGATGACAATATATTGTTAACTGTTTATCAATTCAAATTCGGTGTCAATTTCTCCCCTTTCAGAGGACAACATTGGTACTCGGTTGAAAAGACATCAGCCATCCACTTCAAGTGCTGGTAGTGGATGCCAAGAGAAAAGAAGGCGGTTCCCAGGTGATGATTCACATTATGACAATATACCACCAATTGAATAAGTACAGTGCACTACTAGGCTACTACTCTTCTTTTCAATATTTAATTATGGCAGTGTTAAAGGAAAACTCGGGTGCATTTCAACATAGTGTTATTGTTTACGCCACCAAGTGCTGTTGGTAGAAAAGAAGAATGGGAAAATTTCTTTCAAAGACCCAATAGCGAACCAGCTACTAAAGTTAGTTAAAATGGGGGCATTCAGACTGAAACTAAATCTGAGTTTAGTTGCAGCCATTGGTCTATGTTGCTAGTCTGGCTTTCGCGACAAAAGCTCATACAGTACGAGCTTAGTCTGGCCAACTTCACATACTATCCGACTTCTGTGAGGCAGAATCTAATGTAAAGTTGTTAAGCCCGCCTCCTTCACCCTGGAGTAAAAGCTTGCTTCTCATTGGTGCCTGAAATTCTGGGACAGGAAATGCAGTAAATAGGCTGCTTGGCCAGACTGACTTGAACACGAAAAAGGACGTATGGGCAAGCCCAGGCTACTATGTTGCAAATTGTCTACTGACAGCACTTTGGGTACTCAAACAACGGGTTGAAACGAGCTGGAGCTTTCTTCTTCGTGTAATAACATGTTGTTTTATATAATCTATTGTGTGCAGGTCGAACTGTCAGGGAGTACATGGAAACAGTGCGCACAGAATATGAAACATTCATGGAGTACAATTCCCTCCCCGGTGAACAGGTGCCACTGGCCGATCGCTACACAAAGCTACAGATTATTCAACAGCACCGTAAGCTGGAGGAGAAGGAAGAGGAACTGCGTTCCAGAGGTCAGGATCACAAAAAGGTCCTCAGTTCCAGATCTAGTAAGGATGGCAGTAGCACCAGTGTCGAGCAGCTGTTCCATCCTGATGATCGTGGCTGCATTCCCAAAGCGGTCATTCTCCAAGGGGACTCTGGATATGGCAAATCCTTTACAGTTCAGAAGATAGTTAATGACTGGGCTTGTGGGAACCTATTTCAAGGTCAGTTTGAGCTTGTGCTTCACTTGAAGTGCAAACAACTTAATCGTTTGTCAGGGGAGAAGACTGTCATACTGCTACTTGATTGTGACACTGAGTTTGCGCCTATGATTAAGGAAATCCTGTCAAACACTCCAGAGAAAGTGCTCTTCATTATTGATGGCTTTGATGAACTTAAATTCTCACTGGAAGGCAACACAATATCCCCAACTGATGCATTCACAGTTGCTCCAGTTGAGGCCATCCTTAGTGCTTTGCTCAAGGGACAGATTCTGAAAAGAGCTTTCATCCTGGTCACCACCAGATCCACTGCCTCAGACAGACTGAGTAAGGTTCTCCGAGGCCCTCAGCGTTTCACAGAGATTCTGGGATTCTCAGCAACAGCAGTTAAAGAATACTTCCAGAGATTCTTTCAAGACAGCCAGATGGTAGATAAAGCGTACAAGCATGTGGAATCGGATGTAATGCTCTTTACTGGCTGCTCCATCCCTGTTATATGTTGGACTGTTTGCACAATTTTCAGGGAACAGTTTGAGGAGGGCAAGGGCAATATGAAGGGGCTTGAAACCACCACTTCCATATTCCTGCGTTTTGTGTCTCTTTTGCTGAAGCATCACTGCCAGAGTTTAGATCAGCCTGCTGCCATCACCATGCTGAGAAGCCTTACCAAGTTGGCAGAGAAGGGAATCCTACAGAAGCAAGTTCTGTTTGAGGAGAAGTGTGTTTTGGAGGCTGCATCTGATCCTACAAGCCTTCCATTTTTATCCAAGTTCCTCAGAAAAAAGAAAACTGGAGTGGAGACGATGTTCTGCTTCATGCACCTCAGCTTCCAGGAGTTTTTCACTGCTCTCCACTACCTCATCACTGATAATGAAAATGCTCAAAGAAAGCTTGAAAAAAGGCTTCCATATGGTCATCACACCTTTACTGATAATCCAGACCACCTTGGAAGATCAAACATGTACTACGGTGACTTTCTTCCTGTAATTCCATTTCTATGTGGTCTTTTTAATGAAGAGGGAGAAGACATCATGCATAATTACAAAATTACTGTCTCACCATCCATTCATGCTTCTCTGGAGACATGGATTCTACAAATAATTCATGATATTAATGATCCTACATCTTCTCACAATGTCAGCTTGGATCCATTCATACTTCATTGTCTTTATGAGCTACATGATGACCAGTTTGTCCAGAAGGCTATGGAATCTTGGGGATTTATTCGTTTGTATGGCTATTTCGTTGCTGACATGACCTGTTGGGTTCTTCGATACTGTATCGACTGTTGTCATGGTATCAAAGGTCTTGATATTTCTCTGAAAACCACAGGACAGCTCCGAATGCTTATGCCTTCACTGCCCAACTGTGGGCAATTACGGTTAGTATGGATGAGTGACACCATGGCTGCTAAATAAAGTCACTATCTTTCTTCTTTTTTATTTTATTAATTTATGCATGTGCTCATTCTTGTGTTGCCAATGTGCTGCTTTATCATTTTTGTTTAAAGGTTGACACTATGTGATTTGGAAGATGATGGTATTCATTGCCTGATCTCCGCCCTTGGCAGCCGTATCATTTTCACTGAGTTAAGGTGAAATGTGTGTGTGTGTGTTCAGTAGGCCTACTGTGTGTCCAAAATAGTTAGACATAGTCTTTCACTTCAGTAGCCATACATATCGCACACATGGCTCATGTGTATGTGTCTCCATCAACAGAATAATTAGCAGTCTGAATGAACAGAGTCTGCAACAGATCCTCACTCACATGCAAAACCAATATTCACTGAAACGCATTTCATTATCAGTGAAGACCATCAACTCTCTGGTTTTGGCTGTATGTTTACAGTCCATGCTGAATAAAGACAGTTGGTGAGTGGTCTATATGGTTGTGTCAGTCTCTAAAAATATGATGTTGAAGTGAACTTGTTTAGCTAAAAAATCTTTCTGTCTAATAGGTTGGTTGTTGATGCCTGTGATGAGGACAGTTGCTGCACATCTTTTTACACTGACAGAGACAAAGAAGGCATCAGGGCCTATCGGTGTGGAAAACTTCCTTCATGGCATCTTATCGTTAGCCTTATGTAACGATTGCTAAGCTATTAACTAAAAGTGAAGCAGATGATTGTAGCTGAGCTATTGTCTAACAAACAGCAACTAAAAGCATCTCAGTTTTTATCTTGGTTAAATCAAGATAAGGGTTTAGTTTAATAGTGATTTATTGAGTTACATTGGGGAAAGAACATGATGTTCTTGCCACACATCTCCCATGTTTGCTAAGCCACGCCTAGCTGAAATGTCCTACATGCAGGCTATGTGAAATACCAGTAGCCTACTTAAAAGAAATACGCCACATTTCGGGCTGATTTAGCCTACTCACCCACCTCCCCAAGAGTTAAAGGAGAAAGCCGGCTTTCGTAGTGTTAAAACGTGATGCTGAGAACTGACTCCTGCCACATACCTTTCATCCATAGGTCCCCTGCATTC
>JASCQY010000036.1:5366344-5379782 GCA_030264315.1 Sardinella tawilis
GTGCAGGCCAGTCCATAGCATCAATGCCATCATCATGCAGCATCTGCTGACACTCTTCAGCCACATGAGTCCTGGCCTTGTCATGCATCAGAAGGAACCCAGGGCCCACTGCACCAGCATATAGTGTCACTATGGGTCTGAGGAACTCATCGCAGTACCTAACGGCAGTCAAGGTACCTCTGGCTAGCCCAATGAGAGCTGTGGAGCCTTCCAAAGAAATCCCTCCCCACACCATTATTGACCCACCACCAAACCAGTCATGCAGGATGATGTTTCAAGCAGTGTAACATTCCGCACAGCATCTCAAGACTGTCACATCCATCACATGTGCTCAGTGTGAACCTGCTCTCATCTCATTTGCAAATTTTGGTGGGTCAGTAATGGTTTGGAGATGCATTTCTTTGGAAGGCCTTGGGCTAGCCAGAGATACCTTGGCTGGCATTTGATACTGGGATGGGAGAACCGGCGTTTGCAGATTTTTTTTTACAGTACCACTGCGTCCCATCCAAAGGCCAAGACTCACTAAAGTGTTCAGTAATTAAAAATGATACTTTCACCATGAGGCAACGTCATATCCACGGGGGTAAATTTTATGCAAACATTGAGGTCAAATCCTTTCATAATGTGATTTCGCCCTTGACAATAATAACAATTGTAGTGACACATAGGGAATTATGAGGGAGTAGTCTCCAGTCTGGCTGCCCTTGTACACCATTGCCTGAGGGTGAGTCTGATCAATGCTGGGCTTGACAAGCCCAATAGGAGTGGTCCAGAACACCTTACCAGAGAGCTGTACTTTGGAAATGCATCATTCTGTCATTTTTTCCTCTTCATGAGCAAAGACAGTTCTTCTGCACAGAAGATGAGCCGGAAGCATCTGTGTTCTGTGATGTTCCGATCCCCTCCAGCCTTCAGCCCTGTAGTCTCCATTATGAGACATATTGATGTTGAACATTTAAAATGTATGCTCATACTGAGATGAATTGTAGGCATCTGGCTGCGGTCTGTCTAGCCTTCCTTTGCTACCCTCTTACAGTACCTGCTGAAGTGATTGTATGTGAATTATATTTAGATCAATGTGGTGTAAATGTTTGTGTGTGTGTGTAAAATGTTATGCTTTCACTTTATAAACATACATTCGGGTGAGGTTATTTAACGTCTCTAAAGAGTGAATCAGTGTGTAAAAAATTACATCCAACTACTTTCATGGAGACCTGGGTTTTCATTGTTATTTACACAACATCACTGACATTCTTGCCTTCTTTACATTAGAACTCCTCTTAGAATTCAATCAGCTGTACCTGGCTGAGTATATATTTGCTGGGGCTGATCATGTGGGCTGGGAGAGTATGTGTCCCAAGTTGGGCCCCATGCTCCCAAGGCCCTGTTCCCAGAGTCCATGAGCCTCAATTCAATAGCCTACTCTGATAACAAGCTATGTAGGTCTATATTACGTGGACTTCTGAGGTCATGTCTCCCTTCAGGGGTAAACAATATTATCAATAGCTAATCATAATCAACTGAAAAATCCATATATTTGAAGCTCCAGACTGGAAAGAATATTTTCCCATTAAAAAAAAGATAGCTGGAGGTCTGATGATAGAACATGGGAGACAATGCTGACACAAGCATGTTTAGTGGCAGAGTCACATGAAGACTCAGTAACACATTCAGTTTTCATACAGAAGCCTTTATATGTACAGAGCATAAAAGCTCACAGATGCTTATAAGCTATTTGGTGGTTTATAAATGCCTTATAAAGTATCTATGCATGACTTCTAATCTGTTACAGTGCAAGAACACTTCATCTATGCTCCAATATTCATTCCAAATTGTCTTCAACAAAACTGGCCTTACAGTAATCCCCCTTTACGTGCTGCCATCATAGATAAAAAGAAACCAAACCAACCCAAAGAACTTAAATTTACAATATTTATGTGAAGCAGAAAATCTCTTTCCAATAGCTTTTATAATATATACACCAAGCATCATACCAGGACCCCAACACCCACCCCATCCAACAATAAATAAAATAAAAAAGTTACAAATCAACACCATACAATCTAGATAGGGCCACAAGCCACTGAGTCAGGGGGGAGGGAGGGCCGGGGCTGGGCTGGGCCAGACATAACAAGCATTCTGGACACCACAAGGTCACAGGGATCAGCATGGGACAGAGCGGGGGGAGGGGGGGGGGGGTACAGAAACTATAGTGTTCCCACATGCAATTACCACTGTGGGGGTGGGGTGTCACAAAACAATACACAGAAATAAACAAGCAAACAATAGAATTTGGCAAGCCCACTGTATGTGGTCAAGAGCGATGAAGAGTTGATGGTTTTTCCGATTTCAGTATGTTGAATCCAAGAGACTAGGCTACTAATTGAGCCAAAGTCATCTTGAATCCGTGATAAATAAATCACACATTTCTCAAATGCACTTTGATCAAACTGTCTCTCAGCTGCTCACAGACAACTTTTGTTTTTAAACCAGTTATGAAGACTTTATTTCTGATGATGTATTTAAAGTACACTCGTGAAGCAGCCTTAACCAAGGGGAGGAAATGGTGAAACTTTGATACAGAAATGAAGGACACTCTGTTTGTACAGTGAGGCAGACAAAGGTCCCAGGGTGACTACTTAAGCTTTATGTGCGAGAAGCAAACATGAGATCACTTGACCAGCAGGACACTGATTATACATGTGTGGGCCCTGTGGCTAATTCTATCATCAGCATGTGGACAGACTATTCTGTAAAAGTCTGAGAGGCAAAAAAATGCAGAAAAGTGGTTATGTGCGAAGGCTTCAGCACATCTGACATTAAGCACTGTGGTTTGAAAACATGATGTGAAATGCGAGTAAATATGACACAGATTGCTACAGTTGCACCTTGATTTTGGGCAATGTCTCAAATTCCAGCTATTCCTCATCAGACTACATTCTACAAATGCCTCAGCTGCTATTGTAAAGGAATGGCAGCAGCTATATGTGCAAATGCGGTTTCTTTGTGTTCACAACCTTGAGTCTTGCTAAGCTAATTGTGTACTGACATTTGCGTATATCAAACTGTGGTGAGAAACCTGCACTGATGAACATACTGTGTGTATGTGTGTGTGTGTGTGTGTAAATGTCACTCTGGCAGCTTAGAACCATCCTAGCTCTAAACCCCCATCCTAAGCTCAAACCTGTAGTAGGCTAGTTAAAAGGGTGGCAGACCATACTACAGTATTTCCTCATAAAATGCACAGCAAAGGGAATGGGAATGAACCTAAGTCAGATCATGAGGGGAACTATTTGGTCGGCATGTTTGCTGTCGCAAGGTCGTCATTCAAAAGCGGCTGTGATGGCATCGCAGTGTTGGCTGTTTAGCTTGGCACACAGTTGTTCTATCTACATCAACTCAAAACACAAAAAATAAGCCCCATGGTCTTCACACAATAAGAAGTACAGTAAGAACATAAGAAGTTAAGTACAGTATATCTCACCAAGGACGGGCTGATCTAGAATGGACAGAGACATTTCACCATGCTTACTGGAAAGGTGCGTATTTGAGTGATCTCAGACACAAAGTATCAGCTCCGTCAAACATGTAGTAATAATAGCAGTATAGTAACAACAATAGTAACCCGTTTAAAGAGAGCTAAATGTTTTGGGTCGAACAACAAGATTTTGTTTTTTTGTACACTGAGGACCCACAGTCAGTATTTGCACAGAGGCTCCGAAAAATTCCGGGGAAAGGCAGAGGTGGCTCTGCCGAAAAAAAGGTCCCAGGCGTTACTGATCTTGCAACATCGCGTGTATTATTACATCAACTGACATTATTTGACCCGTTTGCTCAAACCTTGCACTGTTTTCTGGAGCTCACTGCTATTTCTCTTGCGACAGGATCCAGGGTTTTCAGTCCTATTTCTCTCAGTGGTGAACCATCGCTGACCTTTCCAAAACAAACCCTACCCCCCACCCTGAGTCCCCAAAGACCTGTAAAAAGTGGTGCAGCTACAACCAACTACCTGTGCGGAAACACACAACAGCTTGCCCCGACCTCCTCGCTTCTGTCCCTAGTCCCTCCACTGGGTGGTGGATGGGTTGAAAATATACAGGTGTTTCGGCAACAGAGGAGTGTTGGCTGTGAGATGATGAGGATGAAGATGAGGATGATGAAGATGGTATGTGTGTATGGGGGTGGTAAAGGTTCAATGCAAGCCTGAGTGCCATTTGCCAGAGAAAGGAAGGGTGGGTGGGAGGGAGGGTAGTGTGGGGGAGATTTGGCGGAGGCAGGCGGGCAGTCATGTTTACTCCCTGGTTGGTTTGTTTTGAAGCCTAAAGGATGTGAGGACGTCAGTGGACACCTTCGGCCAGGGCTGGAGTAGAAGTGCCCATTGGGTATGTGTGGTCCCCTCTCTAGCTCTCTCTCTGTCTTAACCTATATCTCTCGCTCCCTCCACCCCCTCTAAACCGAGTCTCTTGCCATCCCATCATTCCCTGCTTCTATTTCTCCTGTGTGTTCTTTCTCTATCCCTTTGTTTTCCTCTCCACCCCTCCCTCCCTCCCGCCCACCCGCTTCCCTCTCTCCCACTGTCCATCGTGCTCCTGGCAGGACCCACGATCCTTTGCGGTCTGCCGCTCAGTTCCTCTTCCTGGTCTGTTCCTCCTGCTGTTCCGCCCCTTGGCCAGGGAAGGCATGGTTATAAAGATGGCGGTGATTGGCTGCTGCGTTATACAGCTTGTAGAGAGCCTGAAAAGACACAAAGTTTATCATTTACCTACCTTCCCATTTCATTCAATTTGGTAATGTGTGTGTGTCACTGCCCTCCATTGCTCTTAGACTATTCATTTTTCTTTTTTTTTCTGATTTCATCACGTATAATTGGATCATACAATATTCATTACATTTTCCTTCAATGAGTCTATCAACTTAATTTTAATATTTTGTTCAGTTCCACTACACTACAGTCATGCAGCTATTGGAGATAGTGCAAAAAGAGTTCACTTCTACAACAGTGAAAAGCCCAGTTGGTATCATACAATAGCATACCCAACCAATGCCTCCCGATGTTGGATTACGAAGAGCAGAGTTGATGATTTGCTCCTGGGGACTCACCTCATTTGTGCTTCCCTAGAGGAACAGAAAAGACAAACCTTATTGTTCCAGCTATTCCCACTATGGCAGCTGTATCTGTCCCCTTATCAAAGCAAATTCAAATTTCTGACAAGGAACGTGTCATGACTGGGAAAATGACAGGCTAATCAGTAAACAAACATCAAATGTGTGTGTGTGTGTGTGTGTGTGTGTATGTGCGTGTATGTATGTGTGTGTGTGTGTGTGTGTGTGTGTGTGTATGTGTGTTTGTGTGTCTAATTGTGTGTTTGTGCTATCACTGCAATATGTTTATTCACACTGCGTATATCTCTGTCTTGTATCCATGCGAAACAACAGTATATATTTCAGAGCAATAATGCAACAATATGCAACAATGTCAGCCTCACCTGGTCCCAGAGTGCCCCGGCCACCTGGTCGATGACAGCGCCCAGTTCGCGGTACTCGCCCGAGTACCGGATGTACGCCCAGGTGCAGAGTGTGATGAGCGCCAGGCCCAGCACCATGTTGCACACGCTGGCGATTATGTCCACACCCACAAAGCCTGTGATGCCCGCAGCCACATACATGACGAAGATGACCACAAAGAGTGTGGCGGGCGTGCGCGCGGCGTGGAAGATGTTCTTGGAGTCGTTGTGCTTGATGTACTGCACGAAGAGCTCGTCCACCTCCGCCTCCAGCTGCTGTAGGTAGCGCCGGCTGAACTCCTCGCCACCCATCTTCTTGACGCCGCGGAACACGGCCAGCGCCTCCTGCCGGATCTCGACATGGCGCGCCTGCAGCTCACTGGGCGCCAGGAAGGGACGGTCACCGCCACTCACCTGCCAGAAGTCGGTGGCATCATTGAGTACAAAATTGGAATGTAAAATGCAATAATAATAATAATATAATACTACTACTACTACTAATAATAATAATCATTAGTCATAATAGTCATATCAGGCCTTTCACAAACTTAAATGCACCTCATATTGGCACATACTTTGTGCACAGGCATGTCGTTGTGACATAGATAAATAGCGCTGTATGCAGTCATAAGACAGGTTTCCATCCAACTTGTAAATGCGCTTTTAAGTTAGGCGAATAAGAAATCCTTCATGGAAACCTGCAAAGTCGCATCAGTCCCTTAATGTCACTATAAATTCGATTCACTCCAGGGATGTGGTTTAACATTTGATGCGACTAAGGCAATTAAAGTCGATGGAAACAGTTGAATTTGCGAATATTCGCATTAACCACATTTCTGTCCATAGACTTTAATTCCACAGCTGGTCGCAACACGTCACTTGATTAGCCTGACATTAATTTCTTATTCGCATTACACAGTTGATGGAAACACATGCAGAGACGCATAGTTGCAAGCCGAATTAATGTTATTCGAATATGAAATGCGAATAACGTTGGATGGAAACCCAGCCACAGACATGAACAATGCCCATGTCCTATGTTTGTAAATCATAAACTCTGGGTGGACAATAATGGACAAATCACAGAAAAGACATGGCAACAGGCTGGAACAGATGAAAAAGACTAAATGGATAGACTTATTAAATGGCTGACAGCGATGATGATGATTATGATGATCACAACAAAGGTTAAATCAATATTGCTCAGGGAGCGATGAAGAATGACTAGGTCACCTCCTCCATCTTCTTGCTGTAGAGGTCTTTGGCTGCTGCCACAGCTGCCAGGTTATTAGCCTCAGCTGTAGCCTGGAAGACAAAACTTCCCTTAGAAGATTCCAGATTGAAGATATACAGTACAGACACAGATTGCAACATACACACAGTGCAAAAAACATCAACTCTTTGACTTTTTCATTCACATGCATTGAAAAATCAAACCCTTGTTAAGGTACCTGTAGCATGGACTTGGGATGTGGCAGTTCTTCCCCCTGATATATTTTTATGTATGCCTAAAAAGAGAACATTTTCCCAATTTACTGTAACAAAATGTCAAAACATTTCACAAATACAAATTCATTGTACAAATTAGCAAGAGGAATTTCTACTTTTCTGAAAGAGTTTGCTTCAAGGAAATCATTACTTTATTTATGATATTGTATGCATAATGTATTTTTGGATAAAACCACAAGGATACTAATTGATTTGGGATTTTGCACACAGCTTCTAATCAAAGAAACTGAGCTCAGCTAAGCAGTGTTCCCACACACAAGTGTTTCATTGAAAAAACGCAGTCTTGTCTCTCACCTTGAAGTACTCCACCAAGCCTCTACAGGTGATGTTGCTGCCGTTGATCTCCTTGACGTCCAGGTTGCGTGGACTCAGCAGCCAGGGCACCAGCACACGCAGGTGATTGGTGAACTCAGCGTCAATCTCTGGAAGGGAGGGTGGATGGGGCCACAGTACAGGTCAGCACAGTGAGGACTCATGGTTGATACCATGCAGTCACAGCTCACAGCAGCAGTGTTGACTTCCAATATGCAACCAATACGCATGTCGTTTTATTCCACCACTTTAGATGACTGTGTGCTTGAATAGCTATTATTCTACAGTCATAAAAGGTCTCATAAAAGGTTTATCCCCAATACACTTGTAGCCTGGGCTTGCCCATACTTCCTGACACTGCACATAATTTTGTGTTCAAGTCAGTATGGCCAAGCTGCCTATTTACTGCATTTCCTGTCCCAGAATTTCAGGCACCAATAAGAAGCGAGCTTTTACTCCAAGGTGAAGGAGTTGGACAAAATAAGTTAAACATTGATTCTGCCTTTGAGAAGGCGGCTACTATGTGAGATTGGCCAGACTAAGCTCGTATGAGCTTTGATGGTCGCGAAAGCCAGGCTAATACACTTGTACTTCTACTACACTCATCAAGACATTCAGCAGATGCCACAGGAATGTAGCAATGTGACAATCATTTTCCTCATTTCAACATTCTCTTCAGTAGCTATGTACATTCTGTATTGAATTAGCAAATGATTCAGCTCACAGTCAATCAATTTGGTGTTTCGGGTACCAAGAAAGAGAGGCCAAAACCAAATTGTGTAACTAGAGGAGAATGTTTTTTCAATTTCTGACAAGCACCTTGAAGTCGCCCATCGAAGTGTGGGTTGGTGGCCACCTTGAGGCCTGGGTGGGGCATCAAGAAGCAGGAGATGTTAGTGAAACAGGAGTGGATATGTTTCCGGACATTCTGCAGCTCCTCATGCTGGTTCTCTGAGATCTAGAGTTAAGTGAAACAGCCATCACAAAAGTATCAACATGGTCAATGTAGCACCCTCTGGTGCACATTTGTGGTATTACACTAAATATGTCTTTAATTATGAAAGCATCCCAATGGTCCCTGTAATCATGACTCGGCAGTCCTGCTGGTGTAACCTCTGACCTTCAGTCTCTTTTCCAGAAACTTCATCCCTCCTTCCTGGCCGTAGGAGAACTCATAAGGAAAGCTCCAGTCCCGCACCAGGAAGATCATAGACTGAAACATACATACAGCACATCATGCAGTGTGAGGGGTGCTGAGACACAACATTAACTGTCTGCATTTGAACTCAAATAAATCATCCGTAAGGAGTCATGGTTTAAATAAATGGAGACAGAGAGAGACAGACAGACGGAGAGAGAGAGAGAGAGAGAGAGAGAGAGAGAGAGAGAGAGAGAGAGAAAGAGAGAGCGAGAGAGCAGCTGCTTCCCAAAGAGAGAGTGTGTACCTGGAAGGGTTTCAGGAATGTTTCCTCCATGGCTAGTCTGCCATACTCAGTGAAGAGCTGCAGAGACAAACACCAAAGCACAAACAAACGCTAAAAAAGCAGCTCTTTGTGTGTGTGTGTGTGTGTGTATGTATGTATGTGTGTGTGTGTGTGTGTAAGAACAGCATGAAACAGATTCTTTTTGACCTATCAGGGCATTTTCAACTTTGAAATTTTGATGTTTCATTAATATTCACACCAACCTGTAGGTGCTGCAGATCATCCTCCTGGACATTCTGGGAGATATTGTACACCTGAAAGCCAAATTGTGAAATGTTATTTAAGATGCATGATGCAAGTATAGTGTACTGGTTGGTCACAAACAGAACTATAGTCTACTATGACTATAGTCTCAACGCGAATTGATGTAAAAAAAAAAAAAATACCACTATAAGTACAGTATGAGCAAAGACCATGGAATATTGACCAAGAAAGAGCAACACAATACGTTACAATGGGAATGGATGGGAATAGTTCCGGTCTGCATTAATTAGCACGTCACAATATAAACTCTTAACCGATCTTATGTATTAGAGTATTAGGGTTTAACTTGCCTAAAGGAGGACCCCCCCCACACACACACCTTATGAAAATAGAACACAGACATTTGTTCCTCTCACTCTGCTTTTACCCTCTCTGGTATGAGTGTTTGCCCATCTAGTATTGCAAAACTGACAGAAAATGCTACTTGCCAAATTGTAGTCGTATTTTAGCACATTAGGCAAAAACTTTATACAGGAGCAGCTGCATAGTTGCAACAGTTCCTGGTCTAGATATATGTAGCCAGAAAAGGTAAACATAGGAAGAAACATGAAGCATACAAAACAGGCCTACAGGCGACAGATGAAGAGTCTGGTTTCACTGTCAGGAAGAGGTGATGGATGCAGAGGGCCCAAAATGTCTCCTACCTGCATGGAGCTGATCATGGTGCTGAGGGCAAACACAGTAGCTGAGTCCCTCAGAGTGGACTGGCTGTCAAACGTCCCCTGGGTGTCCATCAGCAGCACGGCCACCTGCAGGACAAGGGGACACCAGCACATGTTAGGACAGTCCCCTGATGCTCATCCCTCCTCTGCAAGGGCAGGTGGGACAAAATGTGACGAGCACATGCTGATTCACTGGCATCTATTCACTGGCTGAATGGGCTGCCATGTTTTTGCCATGTTTTCGCATTTGTACATAAAGAACTCTAAAAGACTAAGAAACTATTGCACAAATAATTGTTTTCATATGACATAATTTGTAGATGAATGACACAAGATTACATGAACTAAATCAAATTAACATTACAGTAGCTGACTCTCTAAGTCACTGGCTAAAACATACACAATGTGAGAGAGATTATGTGTGTCTGTGAGTGCATGCACCTCCTACCTTTGTCCCGTCTGGTTTATCCACCAGGAAGACCTCACTCCAAATTTGGATTCCAGTCGTCTCCCTCTCTGATCCTCCCCGCCATGAAAACCCAGTCAGAGGCTCCTCCGGATCTCCCAACCAATCTTCTGAGGCCTACAAACACACACACACACACACACACACACACACACACACACACGCACATAAACATATGGAGTCATAGAAGAACAAATGCATGCAAATGTTGACAAACACAGGAGCTCATCAACAAGAATATCAATGTGAAATTGGTACACAGAAATTAGGTTAAGTGGCCTTCGACTTTTCATGCTTACATAACCAAGCCTCCAGCAGAAACCAAATGACACTAATGAGCATCATCAGCCAACATCATGACAACGTTAATCTGTATGTATCTAAATACATACAATTGTACATTATTCATTAATCATTGTTTAAAAGCATCAACAATTGATGTCCGTTTTACGTTATGTAAAACAGCCACTGGTCATCATCTCCTGAAATCAATACTGGTAGAGAGTAACTGTAACTGACCCTAAAGGTGTTCAATTTAGAGCACTTGGAAATTAGCCATGAACATATCCAAAGTGGACTAACACAGGAACACAATACACACAGTACAATACACACACACAATACACACAGTACTATACACACACAGTATTATATACACAGTGCGCAGCAGGGAGAAATATATTCATATCAAATCAACCTGTAAAATATAAGCCATATTTCAAAGGACCAGAAAGCAAGGTAAAGTAATCAATAGGGAGAGTAATAGGGGTCTGACTTGAAGCCAGCAGTGTACATGCAAAATTCATTACATGCCTGATCATTTCTGATCATTGAAGAAAAGTAAACACATTGCTCATGAATGCAGGTAGATTTTTCACTTTGGACAGTTTCTTTTACATGTTAGAACCAAAGTCGTATCCTGTCTCTGCTGATGTCTCACTTCTGCCTATTCAGACACCTGTTCTTCCTCTAAGCCTACTCACCTGGTTGTACATGTAGCGCAGCATGAAGTCCATGAGAAAGGATTTGCCCTTCCGGAAAGCTCCAGCCACTGAAATGGCCACCACCTCACGGTCCCTCACTTCCTCCGACAGCAGGATGCGGCTGAGGGCAACCTCGTCCAGCTCGAAGGAGTGGTCGTCCTTGACAACCAGCACTTGCACAGGCCGCGCCTTCCCATCTGGCTCCTCCTCTTCTGAGCTCCAGTCATATATGCCCTTATCTGTGAACGAGCCTGGGAGCAAGCAAACAAACAAACAAACAAACAAACAAACAAAGCAAAACAAATCAAACACATGACACCGACAGATTAAATCCAATCTATTCAGACATAGTTTATATCCACTGTTTTTCTTGATATTAATAAATGTAATAACATTTTAAAAATACATTTATTTGCACGTTTATTTTTATTTTATACACAAACACACATACACACATACAGGCAGATATCACAAAATACTTAATCTCAACACTAGATATCGGATGTCTACCCCCTTCTAATCTCTGTTTCAGTGTTATCTCCAATAAATGCATCCATAACCAATAACCTTACAAGACCTCCCACTGTTAAAAGCCTTATTATGTGAGCTAGCAGCTCCCTGCATTCTCCAGTCAATGGCTCTCTAAGTTGCAGCCTGCTTTGGATCAATACATCACACCATAGTTGAACAGGAGCAAGCAGGGCATTAAAAACGGCTTGCTAGTGGGCAACACCAATCAAGTCTGCACCTGACAACAGCCTACTGACTCCAAGAGAATATTGAGGGGACATCGAGAGGATGTTAGCCCCTGAAAAGTTTGCATTAGTCTAGGCCTTCACAATAATAGCGCTTAGCTGACCAGAATGCTGTGTGGAATGCGTTTACATTAGGCCTGGACATAAAAACATGAATAAGTGTAGAAGACTGTGTGTGTGTCTGTGTATGGTTTACATGCTATATGCAAATCAGCCAGCCAGGTGTAAAATTCACTGACAATTCAGCAGTTCCTATTTAGGCCAAGCGTGCTTATATATTCTGTCAAAGGAAAGAAACAAACAGCAGAAAGACATAAGTACAGACAAGGAGCCAAGAAAATTAAAAGGTTCAGTGATAACAAGGACTTGACAAAGCTCTAACTAAGAAGAGTTACACAGGGCAAATGCCTCCTGTCCATACCCTCAACCTGTTTTAATCAATTATGAGACAGCGATCAATTTTTCTTGTACTGTATGAAAGGAAATGAAGGATGATAAATATGAAGGAAAATTAGCACATTGTTTCACTCTCTTCACCTCCACAATATATGGCAAAAATATGTGTTACTGTGATTGTCTTTGATTTGACAACTTCAAGAGCCTATTTGAAAGATGATGACACATTCTCATGGGGTAACATATTCAATCCTTTATGTCAATCAAAACGCCTCAACAAGATATCCCCTGTCCTGTCCCTAAATAACCTCTAGAAGGCTTCTGCCATGAACTACTCAGCAATTAGTTGGTGTGTGTGTGTGTGTGTCTGGGTGGAGAGCTTTTAAAGCTCCAGTGAGTGTAGTATGGCCGTGAAGTCCCAGCTCTCCATCCACCAGGGGAGGCCAGAACTCTTGGTAATTACACGTGTTCCTGTTATTTAAAGGTGATCTATTTCAGAGCAAGAAAAGATCTGGAAAATGGACAACAACATTACTAGCTCATCCACTCAGGCCGCAGTCACCGGGGCACACATTTCACAAATGCATTAACCAAGTAATGTTAGACATATTCTGCATGTGAAGATGGCCTTGCAAATTCGGGGTGTTAAACGTCAAACTTGACAAAAACTGTACATTAAAATAAATGTAAACAAATAGTTTTGTGCTTTTTCCTTGAAGCATATTCTACCCCATGACCAGCTGTCTAAACCATTTTTATGACTCATATATGGACCTCCTGGGACATCCTCACTTCTCAGAACAAGGTCTAAACCGCCCAGCCTTTCATTTACAGAAAATAAATCATTATTTCATAGTTCAATAGATTATTTTACATATGGTAAAATGATCCCCCCGTCTTTAATTCCACTGGTTTCCGTTTTAAAAAGCGACAAGGTTAAGGCAGCATCGCAACGTAAATTATTCACACACAGACCTCTCTGTGCTTCTTTGAATAAGGCGCATCACATTGGTTGGAGCATCGGTGCCATAACACACACACACACACACACACACACACACACACACACACACACACACACACACACACACACACACACACAC